>JAOTAZ010000218.1:16632030-16648464 GCA_025629785.1 Erythroxylum oxycarpum
GAACTTGTGACTGATTTCTTGGATAAATTGGATGCTTATTGATGTGTTATTGGCATTGGAAGTGATAGTAGATAAGTGTAGGAACAAAGCTGGAAAATTGATTTTTGACCTAGTGCAATGTTTTGATCATAACTAATTGTGTAGGTAAGAAAATGAGGTGAGGTTTGGACCAAATAAAACTTTAGTTGATTGGCTACAATTTCTTGTGAAATAGGTGTTGTCTAATTTTGCTTAGAAGAGTGTTGAATTGTGAATTGAAAGTGAATGTGAGGGGCTGTGTGAACAGTACTCGAGAATGATAGTCTGAAACTTTGATGATTTGTCTAGATTAATTGAGAAGGAATTGGTGAAAATGGTCTTCATGAAAGTTGAAGCCTATCTTGTTAGCTTTCCATTGCCACTGATTTTGTAATTTTTAGAAATGTATATTGGGAGATATGAACTGTTGACTATTGACTGGTTATGTGCATTTTGGTGAAACCTAGCCTAAGTGTAGATGTTGTGAGCATTATGATTGGAAGCAAATTTAGAGATTTCTGTGATTCGAATTGGCTCAAGTGATCTTCTAGAAAGTTGTAGAGGAAGAAATTAGCTTGAAAATGGTATATAACATGTTATTTTTGGATATCAGATTTGGGAGTAATGAATTTTCAAAAACTGAACCAAAGTTAGGTTATTGACTACTGATCAGGGCAGTCACTTACATGACAGTTTTGAGCTTGTTAGTGATGGAATTGGATTTTGAGTCCTTCATAAAAATTGAAATATGAGATCTTATCTTTCCAGTGATATAAGCTAGTGAGTTTTTTGACATTTGTGCAAGGCGTTAAGCTATTTTGAAATTTGCTGTCCAGATTGGGTAATTTCAGAGGGCAGATGCTTTGGTGAATTGTTTGACCTATTTAGCAATTGAATGTGAGTTCATGAAAGTTGTAGAACACATTTTGATCTTTCAGTTGGCATTTATTTGGTAATTTTTGACTGAAGAAATGGGAAGTTATGGATTTTTTTCAAAATACTGCACTGTTTGGAGAGGCATTGACTAGGCAATAGCTTCAATTGGATTTTTGACATCCTTAGGGGTGAAATTGATTTTTATGGTTTTCATGAAACTTGTAGAGTTTTTCATAATCTTTCCAATGACATATGGTTTGTAATTTTCTGAATTGTATGTAAAGAGTTATGGGTATTTGAATTTCAGATGGAAACATGGAAAAAGGGAAGGAATAAAAGCACTGGCGATCGCGAGATGATGGTTTGAGCTACGGCTCGCGGGCGCGAACGACGTGGATTGGTGTATGGCTCGCGATCACAAGCCGGTCGCGGTCGCGAGAGGCTATTTTCAGCCGGCACCTGCCTCGCGAGTGCGACGAAGCCGTTTCCAGTGCCAACTCGCGAGGGCGACGCCTCGCGAGTGCGAGATGGGATTTTTATTTTTATTTATTTATTTGGTTTTGAGCTTTTTTTGCTCATATCTTTTCCATCCGACATCCGATTGACCTGATTCTTGAGGCATAGGATTTGTACAATATTGAATTTCATTTTATGAGAAATTGGAAAATTTTTTACGGGAAATTGATGGGTGTCCGGGTAATGGTTCTTTGATTACTGTTTTCTTGATTTTTGAACCCATAGAGGCCCGAATTAAGTAATTTCTGTACTGTTAGATTTCTAATTTTTAGACGGATTTTTATGATGGAAAAATTTAGATTAGGGCCGGGAATATCATGAACATGCATTGTGCACTTTCTAATTGCTTCATGTGCATCATTAAATAGTTCTGATTGAGCAATTGTTAATATTTATCTACTGTAACTGTTATAGAGGCACCTTTGGAATGTCGATTCACCGATGTCACTAAGACTTCCAGGTATTAGCTCAGAAGTACAGGTGAGTAACTTAGATGGTTCTTTCAATTATTATATGTCTAATGTGGGGATGAATGGTGGGATTAGGATTGCGTTCGCTTCTGACTATGGACTCCGGGCGGAGGCCCGATGTATGGGAAATCATCACATAGAAGTGCCTTGATGTGCTAACTGTGAATTGTTTGCTATTGCTATGGCTAATATGACTGACTGTTTGTTGACTGTGATACATTGACTGTTAATTGACTGTTGAATCTATGAAATGGCTTACTTCTACTGTGTGAAATTGTGCTACATCAATTGATTGTACAATTACTGCTTAATTGTGACGTGCTCAATTGCGACTGATGGGATAATTGTACGATATGTGATACTGACTGTTAATTGGGCATGTGCATTTCGTACACAAATGCATAAACGGATAATAACAACAATTGTGACCAGAGTCGCCACTAATACTGAAAACGAGCCTCGAGCTCGAAGGGAGATAGTGCATACCCAGAGGGCTCTCCTACTCCCCAGACACGTCTACTGTACACTGTTCACTGTTTATGCGCTCGGTCACAACACTGTAATAAACTGGAAAAGTGTCACATGTGCATTGCATACATACTTGATTGGATACTTGAAATGGGAATAAGGCCAGAATGCCTTCCAAATCGGTGATGTGCTTGTATGTAATGACATGGTATTTCTGACTGTGATATTACTATGAATTGTTTATGTGCTGCATGAATTAGGTGAACCATCGATGATGGTTCCTCACTGAGTTCGCAAAACTCACCCAAAATTTGCATCTATTTTTCAGGCATTGAAGAGTACCTCGTTCGACACAGGAGTATGTCTACTGTACGCAATAAGAGATAGAGGTCGGGATCAGTTCGCGTCTGCATTAGTGTCTCCTAATTGTATTTTGAAATCTCTGTAAAAGGATGCTTTGTATTTATAGTGAGCCCAATTTGGTTTTGGCTTTTTGTTCATTAAATGGCTTTTGTAAATTATTATTGAATGATTATAATAACTGAAAATGTTTATTTATGAACGTGGGCTCAGATTGTTTACAAAAAAAAATTTATACTGAGTTTCGACTGACTGATGTGGCACGCCACCCTCGCGAGGCACGGACTCGGATATTACCAACGATGTCGAGTTCGGGTCACGCGAGAGTGGGGTGTTACACAAAAGCAGACGGAAGCAAAAGTAGACGGAAGCAAAAAGCAGACAGAAGCAAAAAACAGACGGAAGCAAAAAAAACAGACTGAAGCGAAAGAAGAATGGAAGCATCAGCTTGAGTTAGTTACAAAACTCAACTGAATAACAGTTTCTTTAAAGAATCAAGAAGCAGTTGGAGACAGAGACTATAAATAAGAGGTCGAAGTTGAAGATTGCAGCAATAGAATATACAGATACAAGTACACAGAGAGATTACTGAAAATTTAGCAATTATTGCGACGAAGTTCTATGCAAAAATACTGAGCGTTATTCTGTTATTTGTAACAAGTTCAAAACTCTGATAGTTATACAGATAGCCTGAAGAGGCTAAGAGTAAAAGAATACTCATTGTATTGAGACCTGAAGAGGCTCGGAGAAAAGGAATACCTATAAAACTTTGAGAGATAGTGAAATCTCAGATAGGCATCTGAGGACTAGACGTAGCCCACGGTTTGGGGTAAACCAGTATAAAAATTACTGCGTCAAACTCTCTCAACTCTTTTACTCTTTACATTATGATTTTCAATATTACTTTCATACACAAGTTTTAGAAAATCATTTACAACGTATAACATCAGTTATGAAAGATAAACTAGTTCTTATTAATAAACGAAGGTTTCAAAAAGGGTTTAAAGAAAAAGTTTATCACAATTCAACCCCTTCTTGTGCGTTTATATATGATTATTGTTTACAATATTAACGTGTGATTCACTTCACAAGTAACATTTGTCTTTTGACGATGGACATAAGTCGATAACATACAACCCTTTAAGAGCAAAAAGGAGCCATAGTTGTTGACCTAATAATGAGGATGTGAGCTAAGATTAACAACTTAACCTGACAACTGAATAACACAAAAGCCTCTTCTTCATAAATGTGATCTGTGTGGACAAGACAACCATGATACCATCGACTATGTTCTAATGCAAAATAACGAGCCAAAGTAACTTAATTACATGGGAGCACAGTTTGGTCGAGAAGGATGGAACAATCCCTACTCAAACGTGTATAATCTTAGATGGAAGAACCACTTGAACTTCTCCTAGTCAAACAATGCAGGAGGTCAATTCTAACTTCAAGGGTCACTTGTATTCCAACAGGAAAAACCCAATCCCATGGATGCTAAGTTACACAAAATTTTGGAAAAGATTGGGAGCATGGAGGATCCTCACAAGCGGTTGGAGGGTGGTTTAAACAAGTAACAAAGAATCACGCCTCTTCCATCCATAACTTAGAGGTTCAAATGAGCCAATTGGCAGATGCATTATTGACACGAAGTGCGAGAATTCTTCTAAGCAACACTAAGACAAATCCAAAAAAAAGGATAACAGTAATCAACCAGACCACTGAAGAGAAGCTCAAACAAGTTAAAGAGGAAAGGCAAGAAGAAAAGAAAAGGGCCAACAAAATTACTTTAGAATAAATATAACTTGACAAAAATCTTGGAATATTAGCCTGTAATTCCATACTCCATCCTAACGTAGAACAAATCAAGGGAAGCAGAATTGAATGAAGTTCTTAATATAATAGAGCAACTGATTTTTACTTTCCATGCACTATTGGTAGTGTTAAAGTGGGCAAGGTTTTTGCAGACTTAGGTGATGGTATAAGTATGATGCTTTACACTTTATACAAAAATATGGAGTTAGGTGAAATAACACCCATCATGATATGTGTGCAAATGGTTGATAGATCAATCCACCATCCTAGAGGTGTAGTCAAGGACGTTGTTGTTAAGGTTGACAAATTCACCTTTCCCATGGACTTCTTCATTTTAAACGTAGAGGAAGATTTGGAGCTACCCATTATCCTTGGACTATTTTTAGCTACCACCAGATCTCTTATAGATGTTGATGGTGGTGAGTTAACTCTAAGAGTGGGGGACGATGTGTCATTTAAAGTTTCTAATGTAAATGGAATTCTTTCAAATATGTGGATGCTATCAAGAGAAACGAGTCTTGTGAAAAGTTTTAGTAGAGTCATACTCATAAGGACTCACTAAAACAACCACAAATTCAAAAGAATACTCAAAAGAAGAAAATGAGGAAGAAAAGTGGTAAAAGCACAGTCCGATAACTCGTTTTTAATTCATGAAATCCATAGTAATGTTACCATTACATAACACGTTTGAACCACCGTGAGCAAAAGAGGTATGTTGAACTAATGACAGTAAATGAAGTACTACATAGGAGGCAACCCATTATTTTTAACTTTATGTGTTTCATCTTTCGCATTAGATTAGGTTTCCAATTCTATTTTGCATGTTTTTGAAACAAGTTAAACAGCTTAAGGAAATCAAGCATAAGTATAACTTAGGTTTTCTTTGTCCTTCTCTCTTTCACAATGGATGGGAATGGTGTGGAAGGAAAAACAATGAGGTGATGGTGCAAATATAAGGTATGGAAAGAACTCGGGAATGACACGAAGGAAAGAATCAAAAAATGGGAAAGAAGTGTGAAAATTCCCAATGTCACGATAGTGACCCATTTCTAACCCTTTTGTCATGATCGTGGCCTGCGACGGTGGCAAAATGGGACAAACAAATTTCATGCATCTTTTTTCAATTTTACCCCTCCTTTCTCCTCCCTAACCTATATATACACCCTTACCCTCATTTTTCTCACCCTCACCACTCTCTCTTAACAACCAAACTCTCAAATCCTCACCCTTCTCTCTACAAAATTCTTTATCTCTCTAACTTCTTCACACATCTCATTCCAACGGGACTGAGAATTAGCCAAATGGTAAAGCATGCTCAAATAAAGGGTAAATTTCAACCATCAGACCACAGACAAAGAATCCAGGTGGTGGATTATCGAACACCTTTTTCGATTTACTTGAAAGAAGAAGTAACCAATTCCAAAGCCTTAGTTTGAAAAACATTGTGTTGCCTTGATATTTGGATTTTGAAATGTTAGAAACAATTGGATTGAGAGAACGTTGAAAACTTAGGGGAAGACTTCACTAGAAAAATTTGTGCATTTTAACTATGCCATGTATAAAGAACTCACCCTGGAGTTCTCACCTCCCTCCTATTTGAGCTTAGTAACCCTAAGGATCTATAGTTTTGGTTGCGAGGTCAACCATACGAGTTAAATTGAGACACGTTGTATGAAATCGATGGATTCCTGGAGTCAACCATAGTGGACCAACACAATGACTTCTGTACCACATGCTATTAGACTAAACTGACTGGGTTGGAGAATTTTGGATCTAAAAATGCCCATAATATCATAATTCATAGTCCCAAGCACTTGCTATTACATAAGTTCGTGTGTTAGATAGTATTTAACAAAATTGAAAGTAATAAGTGTTCGGTTAAGGAACTTTTCATGTTGTAGTGCATGGACCATAACATCCAAGTTTGCACCTCCACCCACATCTTTAACACTATTGTTGCTACTTCAAAAAAGAGAAACAATAACTTGGGCATGAGGTTCTTGGCTACATCTATTAAGGATTATTATGGTGTCAAATGTGATGGACTAACCATACATTTTCTTGAGTTCCTTAATACTAGTCAGTTGACAAGAGCTAAGATCTTGAGATCCCAAAATATGGAACTTTAAAATATCAGCACAAAATCTCATATTAAGAACAAGGCCGGACAACCTAGTTGGAGCTTGACGTTACCACAACAAAAGGAGGAATCAACCAGTAAAGAGTTAGGAGAGGAAGAGACAACTAGATGGGATAAGGTACTTAAAGCAATTTCAAACACTAGCAAAGCTATTGCAGATAATGCCAAGGTGTTGAAGGAGATAGAAAAAGAGAAAAGAAGACAACGTTAAGACATCTGAAGCATCTACAAATAGTTCGTTGTTTAAGGCGTGGAGATTCCACCTCTAACACCATCGCCATCACCACCTCAATCGCCATGATGGGTTTTTATGCTCTAACCCTTGTCTTTTTATTCTTATTTTGTTCTTATGTTTTCTTGCCACTTTGTTTTATTCCCACCTTATGTGTTATTTGATCTTCTAACATTGAGGATAATGTATTGTCCAAGTGTGGGGAGAGATGCGTATGTCCTATCTTAAATAAATAACCATTTCGCTGGCTTTTGGGTTATGAATAAAACTAGTAGCCAGTTGAGAATGTGATCTAGCTGAGTAACCAGGGGACATTCATCACAAATGTTTACCTTTACATCAAAAGTCTACAATGAGATTCCAATCAAGCAAATTAATAAAGCATGACCTAGTTGAGTAACTGGGAACGTTCACCAAAAATGTTTGCCTTCACGTTAAAAGACTAGGTCAATGTCAATGAAAATTAACAAAAATAGTTTTTGATAAATAAAACCTATCGATCTTTGTGAATAGCTTGAATTTTCATGAAAGCAACTTAGGAATAGTTACAATTTTGATTATCTAAATAATTATCAATGTGTGTGCACAAGTGATAGGGGTGAATGAATTTGATGTTAAGGTCTTGAATAGCAAGTATATTTAGTCCGAAGTGCTTAGCCAAAGATTTCATAAGTTAATAAATTAGAACAACTTGAAAATTTAGGATTGAAGTTAAATTAATTTCATGAAGTTCAATGTCATTGTATCATTATTCCATATGCGAGCTTATATGTGTTATTGTTTGATGTGTTTGTGTTTTTTTTTACTTGATGATAAACAAAAGTTTAAGTGTGGGTATGTCAATAGTTATTAGGTTGCATCATGTTTTAGTGGGTAATTTAGTATGTTTTTAGTTGTTAATTAGATGATTCGTGCATGTTTAGGTTTAGAATTGTATTAGTGTGATTATGCGTTTGTGTTTTTTAGTGTTATGCGATTTAGAGCACGTTATCAGGCTTTAATTTTGTTTGTTTGAGGTGTTTTGATAAGTTTATTAGTATTTGAGATCATTTGTTAGTGTTTAAGATCAAGTAAAGAAGATTGGACAAGATTTGGAGAAAGCTCAGAGGAGGAGCCAAGGTCATGGTGGTGATTCATTGGCCATGATCGTGACAAAAGCCAACCAGCCAAGGTCATGATTGTGACAGAACCCAAATAGGACTAGGTCACGATCGTGACAAAAGCTTGATTTCAAGTGTCACGATTGTGACAGGCATGATAACAGACATGGGGAATGCTTCCGAACTCAACTTTTCAAGGATTATTTTAGACATTTGGCCCCAGGTAAAACCTAGCTTTTACCCTAAATGGAAAAAAACATATAAAAGCAAAATAAAGAAACCCTAAAGGAAGAGCCTCTATTTGCTACATTTGGAAAGAAACTAAGGAAAAGGAGAGAAGAAGGAGAAAAAGTAAGAGGAAGAAGGAGTTACTGCTACTGTTGTCACTCCTAGTCCACTCCAAGTTATCTTTCTCATTTTATCTTTTTATTTCTTTCATTTGATGTATAAGATGAATATGATGATTATGAATTTGTGTTTAAGTATGTTCTAAACACTTTTAGGTATTTTTTTTCTTGATTCAATGTTAATTTAATTGCTTTTTATGTTAATGAGTTGGGTATTATGAATGTTTATCATATTTGTATGCTTCAATAATAAATCGAGAGAGTAAACCAAAATTAAAATGATTAGTTTGGGTAATGAGAGTTAAACATTCCAATATATCACACAAACAATCAAATCAGTAATTTATATGAAGAGAGATCTCGTGTGAGAAACCGATTGTCTATTAGAATGCTTAACATCTAATTGGTTTGTGGGCTGTTTTTGTTAATTGAGAGATTGCAATTTTAGTAATTCAATTTAATTAAGGTTTATGATTTAGGGTTTATAGACTATAACTCGAGAGAGAGTAATACACCCTTCAAAAGTCTAGGACTGATACCGAATTAACTCAAAAGTAATTAAGTTAGCATTAGATGATAGGATAAATCTCTTTCTCTCATAATTGGTTAATCTTCCTTATATGAATTTTCAATTGTTAATTGGTTACTCTCAATTTTGATATCTTTGTGTTAATTTTGCAATTGCATTTTCAATCAATTCATATTCAATTGCTTAATTTGCTACTCATTTTTATGTTCATTTTAATTACACTTTTAGACCTTAGACAAATTAGTATTTAATTAGTTAACTAATTTCTCGTAGGATCAACACCTCATATACTATGCTTACAACCTGTACGCTTGCAAAATATTGATTTATAAGATTAACACTTGCTCAACAATTACCCACTGCCTACTGCAGCCACAGTTGCCTATTTATCAACTTTCAATCATTATCACTTTTATCTTTAGCATTTGCCGGTTCACCTAAAATAGGAGCATAGCAATTTTTACAATAAAGGAGATCCTCACGATCTTTTTTTACATATTATAATTACTACTATTTAGGCTAATCATTCTACTATTGCTAACCTCCATCCTTAAAAAAAATAAGCCATATAACCTGGCATTGATATAGTTTGTTAGGAAGATAATTGTAGGCTTCAATAAATACACAATTACGAAATCAATAAATAACTTAGGAAACCTTTTTCATAGCAAAATCAAACACTAATAGAGTAGAGAACTTAAGATATCCAAATAAATAAGAAAAATCCAACAATATTTCATAGCACAAAATACCATAATTTTATGTGAAACTTTAATATGAAGGAAAAAAAATATAAGACAGAAGTTTGCTCAAAAGCTCCACTGACTACTGAGAAAAATTACACCAGGTTTTTCTTTGTCATAAACTAGAGGTAAATACATTAACACCCATCAAGAATAACATGTTCTTCAACTATAAGCCTAATCATGACCATCACCCACACTTGAAAAATCAATAACATGTTCTTCAACTATAAGCCTAATCAATAGACATGGCTGCACTTTTTTACCTTGAAAAATCAGTCCTAAGACTTTCTATTAAATATACAAAGTACCCTTCAAAATGGTCATATTTAACCAATATGCTATTATACAAAGATGGACTTCAATTTATTGGGTTTATTGTCTACTTAAGACAACGTCCACTTGAATCATAAGCTAATGGCAATAGAATAGTTAAGTTGCCTTATATATAGAGAAACTCACCCAACACTATTTTGGTGAAACTGAACGCCATAGATCATGCTTACAGTGCTTCCTTGTGGAAATGAAATTAAAATTTCAGACGTTAACTACTACTATTGCTTTGCTTACTAAACAAGTTACTTTTCCAGGAAAGGGCGTTGTTGGTATGTCAGAGGTGGAAGCAGCCATTCAGGAAATGTCCCAACTGCCTCATATTCCAGTGAGTTTCAGGAATTGTGCATTCTTTCTCCTATTTCCATTGTTGAGGTCCTGTGATGTGGGCAGAGCTATGCCTGCAACTTAAAAAGTTCATGCAGCATTATAAAAGAATTTCGAGTTATTAATAGAGCTGGAATTCCAAGTACAAGTTTGAACGCAAGATCCTGAAAAGAGAATTCATTTAATTAAAGGCACAAAATGCATTATGAAAATTTTCTGACATTATTGCCACAGAAGCTATAGCAGTCCAAGTATCTAAAGAAAGAAAAAACAAATGTTCAATCCTGATTTTTTAAGAGCTGAAGTGGTCCCAAGTTATAAGAAATTTGCATAACATTAAGGAGAGGGAATGAACTTGAAATCTAGAATATAAAGAAAAATATATATGGAAATGAGTCTGGCACCATAGCAATAATATTTTTCTGCTTCTATACATTAGGCCGTGCGTGAAATCTGAGACTTTAACTATCACATCGTCAGCTAACTATTCTCGAGAACGTACAATTTTTTCTCTTGCCTTAAAACAACTTTAAGGTTATGCAAACAGGCGGTAAAATTTAGTCTAGTTAATTTGTTTGCATCCATGATGCTCTTCAGGGACAAGTTTATACTCATTTTCAAAAACTGATTCTTCAAAAACATAAATTAGTATATACCGTAAAATCAAATAAATAAGGACTTTTTAAAATTTTGTTACTCCCACTATTTTCAACAAATTAATAACTCTCACTATTAATTTAAGAAATTATCACATAATTTCCTAGTGAGCTAGGATCTCATTTTAATTTAATTGATCTTAAGTTTGCTCAACAAACCAATTTAATTAAAATCAGGTAGATAATATTTTATCAATCACATCTTATATGATTCCTAGTTCCATTAGGAGACAACTCTTTACCAAAATATGTCTAAAAATATATTCTTAATCTTGCCTCTAAATTAATATGATCATGAATTTACTCATCTAAATCATATAAATTTAGTTAAGTAAAATCCATTGTTATAAGACTAAATACGTTCGAGTTAAAGCGGTCTTGAGTTTACTCAACAAGCTTACAATAAACAAAACTCTGGTTTAATCCTATACTAATGAAAGGCATTAATCATGTTATAAATATATACTTAATATTTTAATGAAGGATTTAGCATAAAATAAAATCTCATTCGAAATAATATAATCTTATTATATTAATTTATTTGACATAATCTAATTATGAAAAATAAATTGAGATTTTTTTTTAAAACAAGAACAACAATTTATTCTATTAGTACTACCTTCAGACTATCTCAAGGCACAGCTTCTCGTGAAAATGGGAAAATTTCTTGAATACAATTAGGCAACTTTGTGTTTCTATTCTTGTTGTCTAAAACAGTTGGCATGTTTTCTTAAGATGTGCAGCGATCATCTGGCTTTTGCACTGAAAGACAGCAAGGATTTACGCGAGGTTGCCAAAATTTCTTATTTTCTTACAAATTTAACAGGTTTCAGACACTATAAGATCAGATTCTTCACTTTCTTAGACATAGTTTTGCCCACATTATTTTATTTGATCACACATTCTGTCCCATAACTCAACTTTTGCTGGTCTGTTCGGCAAGAGCATCCAATTTCAGCTTCTGTGAAAAATTTTGCAGTTGGTATTCAGGTCGCTTCATTTAAATCTCAATCTTCAGCGAGTAGTAGTGGAACTTGTCGCATTCTTATTATATTCTTTGATCTCCTTTTACATCAACTTAAAAACTTGTTCACTGTTTTCTCAAGTTATTTTCTCAGTTCTTTCTCCTCAGTTTATCCGCTGTGAAAGGGTCTGGATTGGAACGTAAATTAGACAACAAGGTTTAAATGGCTTCAGCCATCAGCTATTTTAAGACAAAAATAGATAGGCGTGTATGGTAGGCTCTAGACTCTAAACGTTGAATGAAGCAACTTTTGGCCAAACAAAACCGTACCGTGTGAAGCATTTAACTACAAATAGTTGAAACGCAATACCGATTGCTTCTTCCTTCCCAATGATGCGCTACTTGAGTTTCTACAACGCTTTCTAAGCACAATCTCATGCGTGACAAGATTCCTTGTCCTTTAGACAGATATGACAATATAACAGGCACCACATACTTTGAAGCAGTAACGCCGATGATGTCTTTAAGTTTGTTGTGCAAGTGAGGAGGTCTTCATCCACAGGGGCCGGCCTAATATGGCACTTCGATGCACAGCAAGAAAATCTGCATTTAACCTAATAACCAAAGCCAAATCAAGCCAAGTTCTTAGAGCGAAGACACAATATCATATGGACCATAAAAATTTAGATCATATCAGCTGGAACAAAAGCTCTACTTTTCAACATCGGGTGCAGCCAAGGGATCATATATCTCCTCCTTTTGTTCGATAACTGCGACAGCACCTGCTATATCTTGAACACCTTCAATCTACAATTGTCCATCAAGAAAATTAACTAATTTCAAGGAAAAAACTTACTTGAGTTTAATTAAGAACATACTATAGGATGCATGTCACAGTAAAATTAGGGAGTGCAACGTTAAAAGTTGAGGCTAGGTAATGAATAATAAACCAAATCCATGTCGCCCTTTAACTATGCACATTTCAGCCACATTGACCTATATGGAAAGTGGGTTAGATTCTACAACTAGCATATGCATAAATCAAACTTCAAGGATCACTGCAGAGCAACTGCTCCAACAGAATTTAGAAAATCATACCTGTTGTGGATATTGTGGGTAACCAGCATATGCATTATACCCATATAATGATGGATCGTGTGCAGCCCCATAAGCATATGCATCGTATCCTTGTCCATACGCATAATAGGCACTCCATTGATCTACTTGTGGAACCCAGCTACTAGTCAGGTCCTATAATAGGCCCAAGTATAATAACAAGGCTATAGTGAAAAATGGCAACGAAGAACAATACATTAACTCTATCCTAGCTACAGTTCTCATAACAAATATTCAAAGGCATAAACAGTGACCTTATCACGTATGCTCTTCATCACATCCACCTCTAAGTTTAAGAGTTTTCTGCTCAGTTTTCTCTCAGAATTTAGGTATAATATAACAATATGATGCATGCATGCAGGAAAAAAAATTCCAAATCAGATAAAAAATATACCTGTTTCCTACCCCAAGAAATGCGTACTGGTTGTTGACCAATCATATGCCCCTGCATCCTCTGTGTGGCTTCTTCAGCAGATGCCCTATGTTCACAAAATGTGGGGCCAAATCAGAAGGTGTCACATGAAATTAATAAAATGTAAGAGCAAGAACTCCAAATGTTGTATAGAAGTTGTTTACTTCATCCCCAACAGAGACACATGGCGTAAAAGGATTCTCAACACTTCCTTGATTTTAGAGCATCTGCAAGTTCTATTCTCTAAAGTGCTGAGTGTGGACTTATATTATATTATTCCTCTCTGAAATGTCTGCCACTCACCATGGCCTACATGTTTTGAGATGCTCAAAAGAAGCATGTTATAAGAACTATGTTGCAGGAAATCATGTGGAAAAAAGAGATGGCCTGTAACAGCTTTTCTTTTTAGAGCTTTCTAGCCTGACTTTCAGTCCTCAATCTAAACTTTGACCAAGAAAATGAAAATATACAGCACATCAAGGCAAAAGATTTCAAGACATTACCAAATAGGCAAAGACAATGTGAAAAAGAACAGAATCTTATGCTACGTAATAAACATACCTAGCAGCAAATTGTACAAAGCCACATCCTCTGCCAATAGGAATCTTCACATAGATGATTTCCCCAAGGTGCAGGAAGGTTTGCTTCAGTTCCTCTTCTGTTACATTAGGATCCAAGTTACCAACAAATATCTGCAGTAAGAGAAGACGTAAGGAAAAAATGGATTAACAGAAATGCTTAGAAAAAGATTGGCAGTACAACTTACTGTTGTGTTGGTGATATCAATATCTGCTGCAACCACTTGGACCGATGTAGTATATCCTGCAATGGGACATATGCCTGGAGTAGCACCAACAGGTAAGTACGATTGATAGACAAAAGTAAGAGTGCGATAAACGTTACCATGCAAGCAACTCACAAAAATGGTGCAGATTTAAGAAAGATGTTATCATTTGCACCCAAAAAGTAGAAACTTAAAAACATAATGTCTGTTTCTCTCCCTAATTTTCCTCTACACTTGCCTTACACCTTCAATTTGCAGTAACCTACACGTTACACGTATAACATAGTTGATTGGCAAGAATTGTTCTTCAAGTACAATACAGAAGGATACTCCACCAACAAACAGAACATGACCTTTTGTTGCAGTATATTGCTGTTGATAACCCGTACTCTTCTTTGGTGTTGCCGCACTTATACGCATTGGCCTAGTTGAGCAGTAAATCCCATTCATCTCGGTCATAGAACGATTCCTTTCACTCTCATCACTAAATTTGACAAAACCGTATCCCTTTGAGCATCCAGTATTTGGATCAGTGACAACTTTGGCACCTCTAACTGAAGGATAATGAGCACGAAATGTCTCTTGCAACATGTAATCTGTGACATCAGGTGCTAAATCTCCAACAAAAATGGAATGCTCTGGACCATCAAGGCGTCTATCCCCAATGCCAAAAGAAGCCCAGTTCAACCTAAAAGTTTGATCAATGCCAGGCATTTGTGTCCCATTATATGTCTGCAGAATCCTTTCTGCTGCTGCATGAGAAACAAATTCCACGAACCCATAACCCTCAGGCTGGCCTGTGATCTTGTTGCGTATAATTTTGATGGAAACCACCTACATTTAGTAGAATAGTTGTCAAACTTATTAATCACTGGAAGTACTCTTTGTGGCATGAGATGTACCAGCTGGAAATGACTAACCTTTTAACTACCCTTTTAACTACCATCACTTTTACGATTTAATCTACGTAGTGCAACACAACCAAGGACCTTATTCATGCCACCAAAGAACTTCACCTAATTTTTCCTAACATCACGAACCCCTCACATCATCCCCACCCCCAGCTGTAGAAGAAAAATGAAGTAGACCGTAGAAAAGGAAAATAAAAAATAAAAACAAAAGTGAAATAGCTTTCTAGCGATTCTCTTAACTGTGTATAGACTATATGCATAAATATGACTGTTTGATGATTTCCTTTGAATTAATGGAAAGACGCCTTAATTGCAGTGTCTTGCTTACAATCTGGATATGATGAAGCGCTGTACTCTTTAACGCCCAAAACTCCTACCATCAAATATGATAAAGATTTGTACTCAAAGAGCTAACGCCCAAAACTCCTATCATTGAAATTATTCGCCACCCGAGGAACGTAATGAAGAATTATCCCAATACCCACTGAACCACCATCTCAAAAGAATCAATTTTTTCTTATTGTTTTGCAGCAAGTGATCTCTCAAAAATCACAACAAAAAGCACCAACATAAACACATTCATAAATCAATGGCACAACTAAAACCAAAGTAGGTGGAGATACAAAGACACAATGCCACACATAAAGAAACCCAAATGACCCAACATAGAGACAGACTGGAAATGAGAAAAAAAATGAACAAAAGAAGACAGACAACACGGGGAACTACTAAAAATAAGAGAGAGGGAAGGAAAAAGAGAACCTCTCCAGTATGAATAAAGCAGGAATTGAGATAACTTTCATCCATCCAATACTGTAAATCACCAACCCACAGAGTTCTCACTTCTTCCAGGGTTGTGGGTTGATGGAACCCGCCGGTCGCTGCCGTCGTAGCCGCTGCCATCTGCCGCCAGCGCAAATTATATTATCCTTGCTTTCGATCTTCTAGTATCCGTTAAAAAGGTTCATGCTTGAGATTTCCATTCAATGGAAATTAACGCCAACGAAACGCTGTCGTGGGACGTTAAACAGAATTGTACGTTTTGTCTTTTCTTTTCTTTTTTTATTTGGACTTTTATTCTCTTACCATGCGTTTGGTTACGCTGAGTTTAGTTAGCGTCTCTGGTAGCTGGAGTCGAAACGGAACAGAAATTAGGGATAGAGAGCTGTTTGGTTTATGGTAGACAGAACAGAGAATCTTGTCTCCGCCTCCAGGGTAGATGTGTTTGATTGTAGGAGACAGAGACAGAAAATAGTGCAAATGACAAATATGCCCCTAGTCTTTAATATAATTAGGAAGATGTAATTCAATGGTAATTTT
>JAOTAZ010000218.1:16683822-16697922 GCA_025629785.1 Erythroxylum oxycarpum
ATTAAGATTTTTGAAAACATGGTTGATGTAAACAGTAAACTAGTAAATTATACAGTACAGCTGTACAATATATTAATATAGACTATTTTATAATTTTAAAAAATCTTAGAAATTATTTTATAAATTTAAAAAATTACTACCAACCAATACATACGGCGTTCGTATCTTTGAGATGATGTCTTTTTGAGCGCAAGTATTTTACGTGTCGGACCAAGATGCAAACAAGCGACTACATCGTCGATCGAAGACTTAACGCGAATGATACAATGCCAGACGAGAGCAGCCGACTAACTTATAAAAGCCAAGACAAGCCCCTCGCTAGTTCTATACTTCTCTATACAAAATTCATAAAACGCACGCCTTGTGCTAACATCAATCAAATCCTATAATCATAGTCTACTCTTCTTCTTCTTCTTCTTCTTCTTCTTGTCCCTTAACGTTTTTGTAGGTAACTTTTGGTTCTGCCTCTGGTCATCAGCGGCGGTAACACGTCTGCTTTTTTTATTTTTATGGTTATTTTAATCCTTCTGAATCTTCAAACAGACGTGTAGTTTTGGTTTGGATAAGAAAGTGTCAATTCATGGAAAAGGCCACTTCTTGTTAATGAAAGATCAGACGACAAATCTACTTCAGTCGCCGTTCATTTCATGCTTCTCAAAGAAAGAAGGCATATTTAATTTGTTTCACGTGCTTTCCTTTACAGAAATCAATACCCCAGAAGGAGTAGGGTAGAAATTTGGGAGCTTTTCAGAGCCATTATTCCTTGTTAGAAATCAATACCCCGGAAGGAATACGAGGAGCCCGCATGGGGTCGATGAAGAACGAGGAAGAAATCGACCAACTTCGAGAGGAACCATCGAAAGAGCCAATCTTGTACGTTAATGGAGTTCGAAAAGTGTTGCCTGACGGGTTGGCCCATTGGACTCTTCTCGAGTATCTTAGAGGTAATGATGCGGGTCTTGTTTCTTTTGGTTGCTCTGCAAGTACGGAAATGCGTACAAGGAACAAAACTATGGATAAAAAGATCTCATTTGTAATTTAATTCAAATAAGGTGATTTACTATCCTGCTATGCCTTAACGTCTGATGGAGTAGAGAAATACAATGAGACACATGTTCTTGTGTCTTTGGTTGGTTTAGTCATCTACTTTGTATGCGCTGACGGTTTGAACGATCGACAAGTGTTTGCTTGTCCTATTTTCAATTTGACAAAGAAAAAGGAAAGAAGGGGTGGGAAAGTTTTCAATCTTAATTGAGCACATTGTAGTCAAGTATTTGGTCTGAGGCTGAATTAGTAAATTGTTTACTCTTAAAATGAGCAGACGTTGGGGATTCTTCTAGCTTCCATAAATCAGTCCATTGATCAATCATTATGTGCGACTTTCCAACAATTTACGAAGTAAAATGAAAATTGTCTTATTATTCTGTCAGCTCAACACCATTCTGAGCAACTTTTCTGAAGTTTGGCCGCATCTGACTTTCAATCAAATTTATTACTCGGTTGGGTGGAAAGTTGTTTCATGGAAGCATTGAATTAGACACTTTGATTTCTTCCCATTTATTTCTAGCCATAGTTAGATTTAACTTTCACTGCATCCACATTATTCTCCACGTTTCTATATTGTTGTCAGCTTATGTTGTTGTCCCTCTCTCTCTCTCTCTCTGGGTGCATATTATTTAGAGAAATCTGATTTCAGTTTTGCATTCCTTTTTATTTGTATAATGTAGATACTGGACTGACGGGGACGAAGCTGGGCTGCGGTGAAGGTGGTTGTGGGGCTTGCACTGTTATGGTTTCTCAATATAATAGGAAGTTGAAGAAATGTATGTAAGTCTCGTGCTCTGTCAATCCCTGCGTCCTGTTATGGTTCTGACATCTCTGTTGAATTTCACTGATTCCACTAATTTTAAATTATTTCCTGGAACTCTTTTTCCAGGCACTATGCTGTGAATGCATGTTTGGCTCCCTTGTATTCTGTAGAAGGGATGCACATAATTACTGTGGAGGGACTTGGAAATCGGAAAAGTGGTTTGCACCCAATTCAAGTAATTTTCTTCTCCGATATTGTTCAATCTTTTAAAGGCAGCCCTTTAAGCTGATGCATTTTCTTTTTTTATTTTTTATTTTTTTGGGCTAATAATCTATATCTGCTATCTGTCCTCATCTGGGTTACTTGTCCGTAAAACTCACTGTTTAATGTTTCAGCCGTAGCTATTCTATTCAAAATTTGATGGGATAAATACATGTGATTTGAATAGCCATAGGAAGTGATTGTCACTGGACTTAAATTTTTAGTTATTGCTTATGCAATGTACCAAGCCAAAACTAATCCAACATCGTGATCTAACCTTGCACCAACATGATAGGAGGTGCTAGGTAGGAGTTGTTAGTATTCATGGCCTTAAGTCCATACCACCACTCCATTTGATTACAATCTTCCAACTCGGGATGTCACAGCTTGTCATTGAGAAGATAACCTTGTTTTTATTAGAGTACTGATTGCCTAATTCATTGAAACAAGGTTTTCATTTACATGGAAATTTTGTTTTTTTCTGAAGGAATCATTGGCTAGTTCTCATGGTTCCCAGTGTGGATTTTGTACTCCTGGATTTATCATGTCAATGTATGCACTATTAAGGTCATGTCGTGAACCTCCTTCAGAAGAGCAGATTGAGGAATGCCTTGCAGGAAATTTGTGCCGCTGCACAGGATATAGGCCGATAGTTGATGCCTTTCGAGTTTTTGCAAAAACTGATGATACAGCTTACACTGATACATCTTTGCTAAGTCTTCATGAACGTGAATTTGTGTGCCCCTCAACTGGTAAACCCTGCTCTTGTAAATCAAAAATATTAAATGAAACTATTCAACCTAATAGAACTTGTAGGAAGAGCTATGAACCTGCCTCATACACTGATGTGGATGGAAGCACCTATACAGACAAAGAACTTATTTTTCCTCCTGAGCTTTTACTTAGGAAAGCAACCCCCTTAAGCTTGAGTGGATTTGGTGGGCTTAAATGGTATCGACCGCTAAGACTTCAGCAGGTGCTGGAATTAAAAGAAAAATATCCGGATGCAAAAATTTTGATTGGGAATACCGAGGTCGGAATAGAGATGAGGTTGAAGAGAATGCAGTATCAGGTTTTGGTCTCTGTTGCACATGTTCCTGAACTGAATGTCTTGAGTATCAAAGATGATGGCTTAGAAATAGGTGCTGCAGTGAGGCTGACTGAACTCTTAGAGATCTTGAGAAAGGTTGTCAAGGAGCGTCCTGCTCATGAAACATCATCATGTAAGGCATTCATTGAACAATTAAGATGGTTTGCTGGGACTCAGATTAAAAATGTCGCATCTGTTGGGGGAAACATATGTACAGCCAGTCCAATATCAGACTTGAATCCTCTCTGGATGTCTTCACGGGCAAAATTCCAAATAATTGATAGCAAGGGAAATATTAGAACTACTCTGGCAGAAAAGTTCTTCTTAGGCTATCGAAAAGTGGACCTTGCTAATGGTGAAATCTTGCTCTCCATATTCTTACCTTGGACTAGGCCTTTTGAGTATGTTAAAGAGTTTAAACAGTCTCATCGAAGGGATGACGATATTGCACTTGTGAATGCTGGAATGCGTGTTTATCTTGTGGAAAAAGATGATGGCTGGTTAGTTTCTGATGCATCGATTGTTTTTGGTGGGGTAGGTCCTTTCTCTTTATCTGCAATCAAAACGAAAGAATTTCTCAATAGCAAGTATTGGAACCAGGAGCTCCTGCAGAGTGCATTAGAAGTGTTAGAAAGTGAGATTGTGCTCAAGGAAGACGCTCCTGGAGGGATGGTGGAGTTTCGAAAATCTTTAACCCTTAGTTTCTTTTTCAAATTTTTCCTGTGGGTTTCAGGACAGATGGATAGGAAGGATTCCATGAGGGAAACTATACCATTATCACATTTATCAGCTGTACAACCCTTCCACAGGCCATCAACTATGGGAAGTCAGGATTATGAAATTATAAAACATGGGACATCTGTTGGGTCCCCAGAGGTTCACGTCTCAGCAAGGCTTCAGGTATGTACATCGGAAGAATGAGATGTAAATTTTATAAAATGTTCTATATGCTTTCTTTTAGAGATGCACAACCATGCCAAAGTTGTGCCAAAAATTTATAAAAAAATAATAGCAAAACATAAAAGAGATTTTTGAAGGAATTTTCTGTTCTGCAAGTAATTTTATAAACTACTTGCATTATAATCTGACTTTTGGTTACTTAACAAAATTTGTTCGGAATATCCCTTTAGTCAAAGGGGAATAAAGGAGAATAAAAGGACATTTATAAACGAAGAAACAGTGATTCATAATGTCTGAAATGCACTATTAATCGGTTCCTAAGTAGCTCTGATTTTTGTTGACGACTAGTCTATTCGCTGATGTTTTAGTGTAATGAAATTTTTTTATTTCAGATTAACAAATCCTGTATATTATTTCCAAGTGAGCACCTGTGCAAGAGTGATGTATATTGGTTACTTGTGAAATTTTATTTTGATTTGTGCTTTGGTCAAGTGATCATGAGAATTCCAGTCATCCCATATGCTAGCAATTCCTTTTTCCTTTTGGTAAATGTGCTTTTCTGAAGTAGTCTTAAAAAGATACCATAGCAGGACAATGGCTTGATCTTGTGCTTGGCTCCTTGAATGCTTGGCATGTATAGAGAAGTGCAGTAAAACCCCTGTTAATATTGGTAGTATCTGATGTACTTCACAATATTTTCTCTCCATCGATGTTGATCTATTAATTCATCTTTTATTGTTCAAATTTGGTTCATTTTCATCTTGAAAGCAGTATCTTGATGAGTTTTAAAAATTTTCTTTAGGTTACAGGGGAGGCAGAGTATGCTGATGATACACCAATGCCTTCCAATGGCTTGCATGCTGCATTTGTATTAAGCAGAAAGCCACATGCCCGAATAGTTTCAATAGATGATTCAGGAGCCAAGTCTTCACCTGGTTTTGCAGGATTGTTTTTGGCAAAAGATGTGCCAGGTGATAATCATATTGGACCTGTGATTGATGATGAAGAGCTATTTGCTTCAGAGATTGTTACTTGTGTGGGTCAGGTAAGAAGCTGATGGACATTGTTTAGGTAATAGAAAAACATTAGTGCTCAAGTATTAGGCTTTATCTTGTGATTGTGTCCATGTTTTCATAGCCAATATCATAACTCTGTCATGATATAAAGCTACTCCATACAAAGGAAGCTTGATAATCTCACCATTACTCTACAAGCCCTTGTAGCATAAATTTCTTGCTGCTGAAGATAACAATGTAAATAAAATGTACATCATATCAAGGGACACTTCAGCACATTCAAATGATTCCATATTTGGAATTATTCACTTCTCCCTTTCTTCTATTCTGGTGCAGACAATGACTTTCTCACTTTATGCAGGTTATAGGTGTAATTGTTGCTGATACACATGCAAATGCCAAACTAGCAGCAACAACAGTTCATGTTGAATATGAAGAGCTCCCTGCAATATTGTCAATACAAGAGGCCATTATTGCGAAAAGCTTCCACCCTAACACAGAAAAATCTTTGAACAAGGGAGATGTGGATCTTTGTTTTCAATCTGGTATGTGTGACAGAATCATAAAAGGAGAAGTTAAAATGGGTGGTCAGGAACATTTTTATTTGGAGCCACATAGCAGTTTGGTTTGGACAATGGACAGTGGCAATGAAGTTCATATGGTTTCATCCACCCAAGTAAGTTGTTCTTTCAAAAGTTCTCTTGGCTAAATTTGTCAGTTTTTAGAAAACATAAAATTTGTTTGGATGAAAAATCAAAAGAATCATCTTTTGACATAATAGTATTTTGATTTAAGCTGGTTACCATTGCAATTTGACATTAGTGAGCAGAACTCAGGGGAGTGGCCCTAGGAGTATAAACATATTAAAAGTTATGGCTAAACCAATTTAGAGATTAAGATGGTGTTTTTGTATTATAGTTAGTTCCTGATGATTTTGACTAAGATTCTTTCAGTGCACTTACAGTGTTGATAATTAGTTCCTGATTATTTTGACTAAGATTCTTTCAGTGCACTTACAATGTTGATAAACCTTTTCACTATTTATGTGTTATCATTCTTTCTTTATTTATAGTTTCTTCCCTCCAGTCATTGATTTTAGTCTTGGGACTTTAATGTATGCTCTTAATGCATTTCCAGATATTATAGGTTTTCAAAAAGAGGCTTTTCGTTGTAGCATGTAGTTTGCAGATTGTTTTCCTTTCTGTTTATGATCTGTTGAATGGTTAGATTTTTCATGTGTTTACTGTATTCCATGAAGACATTCTTTCAAAGGGGTCTGCATCAACTTCTTATTATGAAATACTGAACTCAATCACTTGCTGCTGTTACTCTTTAGTTTCCTGTTGAGATCTATCTTGTTGAGGTACTCATGGTTTCATAAAAGCGTATGATTTTCAGCATGTCAATGTTTATTTAAGTTTTGCAATTGCTATTGTTACTTCTAGCTTAAGCTTGTTCGTAGTCTTGTGATTTTTGTGATTGTGCATAATGGCTGGTAATTGTTGTGTTCTTTCTCATGTGTAGTTTTTCACAAATACATGCAATTTAATCAAAGAATCATGATTTCTTTTCTGTGCAGGCCCCTCAGAAGCATCAGAAATATGTGGCCCATGTTCTTGGGCTTCCAATGTCAAAAGTAGTTTGTAAAACTAAACGAATCGGTGGTGGATTTGGTGGAAAAGAAACAAGATCAGCTTTCATTGCTGCAGCAGCTTCTGTCCCATCATATTTATTGAATCGGCCAGTTAGACTCACATTAGATAGAGATATAGATATGATGATAACTGGGCAGCGCCATAGCTTTGTTGGGAAGTACAAGGTATCAATTTATTGATTCCTTGAACTTGATCTTAGTGTGGATATTTTCTAATCTTATGCCCATTATGCAATACATTCTTGACCAAGGAAAGAAGTATGCAACACAATGATTTTAAGGTTTTCATATTAGTGGTTATGCTGTTGGCATATTGTTCTAACGTTGAGGCAATTACACCAATTGAGACTGGGTCTCATTCTCTGGTCTCCTAAGGTTTCTAAAGTTTAATTTGTTATTTTTTATGATGGATGTTAAATTGTTCATTAATCTCCAGTTTGGAGAAAGGGAAGAGAATGTTTCATATCTTCACTCAAAATCTTAAGGCATTTGGATAATGGTTTCATTCTTGTATATGAACCCTCTTGTTCCTAGTTAATGTGAGTATTTAACTACTACACTCCCTTCACGCACATTTATACAAATCTAGTGTGCAAATTTTTCATGAACATCTACAAGTTCCCACAAGCCAATGAGCAAAGTATGAATGACTCTAATACCATGTTAAGTTGTGTATTATTTACTATGGTTAGGCTATCTAGTTATAATAGTAGGGGCAGTACAATCTTTAATAATAAGAAAATATAATATTCTTAAAAAATATCTTAAATAGTTTGTTATCCTATATTGGATGCATGATATTCCCATATCAAATACTAAGTCTTCATGATCTTCAACAATGGACATATATGTTTTATTTTAATGACATTCATAATTGTAATATAGTTTCCTTGAAACTACCAACGTATGCTGTGTGACTGCAATTATATAGTATAATATATTATGTAAGGGAAAAATAATGGATGTGTGGTGGACACATGAATTTAGAATTGGCTTACTTCATTTTCAGAGAAAGAAAGAGTCTCAACTGACTTACCGTGCAGTCACTTTCCATTGAAACTGGTGAATATTTGTGAAGGAAGTTGTATTAAATAAAACAAAACAGTTGATATTACCAATTACTTGATATAGGTTGGCTTTACCAATGAAGGGAAAGTACTTGCACTGGATCTTGAAATCTACAACAATGCTGGAAATTCGCTGGACCTGTCGCTTGCGATCCTTGAACGTGCAATGTTTCATTCTGATAATGTCTATGACATACCAAATGTCAGGATAAATGGAAGGGTTTGCTTTACTAACTTTCCTAGTAACACTGCATTCCGAGGTTTTGGAGGTCCTCAAGGTATGCTTATTACTGAAAATTGGATTCAAAGAATTGCTGCAGAGCTTAACAAAAGCCCAGAAGAGATAAGGGTAGGTTGTGATCTAGTTATATCTTCTTTACTAGCGTCTTGCAATCATTAATTTTTTGTAATGTTTTTCCTATATTGGAAATCATTGCAGGAAATTAATTTTCAAGGTGAAGGATCAGTATTGCATTATGGACAAAAGCTTCAGTTCTGTACACTGGCTCCAGTCTGGAATGAACTGAAGTTATCTTGTAACTTTCAGAAAGCGCGTGAAGAAACCAATGAATTTAATCTTCATAATCGGTGGAAAAAACGTGGAGTTGCTATGGTTCCAACAAAATTTGGAATTTCCTTCACAGCGAAGCTTATGAATCAGGTATTTTCATATTGTAATACTCAAGTTCTCACTGGAATTGCATTGGTGTCTCAAGTGAAAAATAATTGACGGTCTAGCATCTGTTGTGGATATTAGTGAGCCCTTGTTTTGTTGATGTGCTTTCTTATTGATTTAGGCTGGTGCTCTTGTTCACGTCTATACGGATGGAACTGTTCTGGTTACACATGGAGGAGTTGAGATGGGCCAAGGTTTGCATACCAAAGTTGCTCAAGTTGCTGCATCTGCATTCAATATCCCTCTTACTTCAGTGTTCATTTCAGAGACAAGCACTGATAAGGTACTGCATTGCAAACCTAGGGCTTGATGCTGCTCCTTTTCTGAAAGATTGATTTAGTAACCAAATCCATCATGTAAATTCCCACTTTTAGAATCATTTTGGGACTTCTGTATGGATTCAATCTGTCAATATAACCTGTTCTACAAGATGGCCTGAGTGAAGTTTAACAAACTAGACAAGGTAGTCCTAAGAGGGTCATGGGTTTAATGCTAGAGGACACAGGATTTTGTAGCTTGCATTTTATGAAAGCTGAACTAGCTTAAAAGCATCACCTTTTCATTTGTTAGGCATCAATGATGAAACAAATTTGAAGATTTTGTATGGGTATCAAATTTTACGAAAATGCCCAACAAAGGGAAGGGGTGGGTAATGCATGGGACCTAAGGAATTTTAGCAGTATTTGGCATCATGGTCTATATTTCAGTGGCTGGTCAATTTATTCTTTGCTGCCATTTAGGTACCCAATGCATCACCAACAGCAGCTTCTGCAAGCTCTGATATGTATGGAGCAGCAGTTCTGGATGCATGTGAGCAGATAAAGGCACGAATGGAGCCTGTTGCATCTAAACATAATTTCAGCTCTTTTGCTGAGGTATTCTGGTTTCTAGTTTTATCCTTGTTTCTTCCATCAATCTCTCTGTGGTACATACTAAATGCACATCTTAAATAACCGGCTTTTACCTGCTTGCGCATTTGCTTTCCTTTTCAGACTTCTCATCAGATGCCTAATGTACACCTGAAAGAAAGTTTCTGTTTGATTTTGAAGTAGATGTGATTATGTAGTCATCACTTTCTTTAAGGATTGGCACCAGCTACAACAATTTAATGTTGCTATATATCATGCTGGTTATGAACGGGTAATCTAGAGGTACTAGTAATCACAGCATATAGGCTATTACTTCAACGACAAGATGAGAAATGGAATCTCATAAAATAGCTCCTTGCATTTGGATTATTCCAGAGAGGGCAAAATGTATTTCATGATTGCGAATTTGATATAGTATTCTACTTATGGGAGGTTTGGCATTGATTTTATGTCAAAAGTATATTGTATGAAAGGGAAAAATATATGGGTCATCATTTGCATGGCTTTATTCAGTTACTAGTTTCCTTAATTCCAAGTGGTCCTTGAGTTTTCTGTTGGGAAATTAATTGTGTTCTTTAATGTTCATAGCTGGCCAGTGCATGCTATGCACACCGAATAGACCTTTCTGCTCATGGATTTTTCATTACGCCTGAAATTGGCTTCGATTGGACAACTGGTAAAGGAAACCCCTTTCGGTACTTTACCTATGGGGCTGCATTTGCTGAGGTTGAAGTTGATACATTAACGGGAGATTTCCACACAAGGATAGCAAATATTATATTGGATCTTGGCTACTCTCTCAATCCGGCCATTGATGTCGGACAGGTATCTAGTTTTCTCATATTCTTCGTCTCTGAATACTCCATCTTTCCAACTCCATAACCTTGTCATCTTAAAGTTCATTCAAGTTTCATAGTTTATGCAATCCAAGTATGAGCAACTAAACAGCTTTGTACCTAAAAGGTTGGGGAATTTGTTTATCTTTGGTAACATCTTTTTCTTGTCTTTCCTAATAACCTCTTTACTCCTACTTAACTCAGATTGAAGGAGCATTTATGCAAGGTCTGGGTTGGGTAGCTCTTGAAGAATTAAAGTGGGGGGATGTCGCTCATAAGTGGATTCCTCCAGGCTGCTTGTTTACAAGTGGACCTGGAAGTTACAAGATACCTTCCCTAGATGATACACCCTTCAAATTCCATGTTTCACTTTTAAAGGTAAGTATTCTATTGCCTACCAATTCCTGGGAACTTGGATACCTGGAAAATTTGGCTAATTACTTGCTCTTCTGTATCCTCATTTTTACTGAAAGATTGTCTTCCTTGTTCTTTATGGAGTACCATATCTCTAAAGCAGTTAGGCTGAGACTAGAAACAACCATAAAAAGAAGCTGTTTCACTTAACTGGATATTCTTTGCCAGATGAAAACAAATTATTCAATTTAAAAGGTCTATATAATAACAGACCATATTTAAAATTCAATTTCCTCATTTCGGCACCAGATCACACAATGAAAAGTTAGATGCTACTAGGTCTCAACCAAGTTGTGTTTTATGGATTTCCTTTATCTCACTAAGGAGGTTGCTGATCTTCCAGCTTGATAAGGGACCACCAGTTGATTAGAAAAAGAAAACAGGGTTGGTGGGGATTCGGATAAGGGAAAAAGTGTTTCGTGTGCAAGTATTCCGAAAAATAGTGAGCCAAAAGTTACCGATTGTTTAGTAAGAAATCATTTCAAAAGCTATCTCCTTGTAACTCTATTTATTACGTCAATTGGATAAAAGCATTAGATGTGGGATTCCATAATGAAATTTTCTTAAGTTTCATTGGGTGCTTTCTTTATGTTTGTTTATTGACAGGGTCATCCAAATGTAAAGGCCATCCATTCATCTAAAGCTGTTGGGGAGCCTCCATTTTTCCTTGCTTCGGCTGTCTTTTTCGCCATCAAAGATGCTATTGCCGCTGCAAGAACAGCAGCAGGACATAATGAATGGTTTCCTCTTGATAGTCCAGCAACTCCGGAACGTATTCGTATGGCTTGTTTAGATGAATTCACCCGCCGTTGTGCAAGCTCTGATTTCAGGCCCAAGCTAAGTGTCTGATGTGGCAATAGCTGCAGTAAATTTTCCATTTGGGTATATTCGCATTTAATACTATACCATCATGTACATTCTTCACTCCGGAGTCCACACATTTCCTTTTAGAAGACAAGCCACAGACAAATTTGTAAAACTGCTGAAATTGGAATACAAATAGAAGAAAATCAAGATTGATTGAATATGCGCGAGTGAGTCTGTTTCGTCTATAGCTTGGTGTGCATCTGGGGGTTCCAACGCACTCCTTTTTAGTTGTTCCTCGACAATAGATTCAGTGAATGCCAAGCCCCTCCTTGTAATGTTACCAGTAGAGTAATTCTGCTCAAATGTGCAATAAAAATGTCCTGTGAAATTAATTAAAATTGAAATGAGAAATTAATTTTTTAAATTAAATTATAAGTAAATATTTAAATTGTATAATAAATACGGGAAATTTTAAATTAATAATTAAATAATAAATAATATAAATATGTAATGAAATTTACATTGCCTGTGTTTATTGCTTGTGTAGTTCAGGTGAAACATTGAAGAAAGGAAATAAGATGATAGGAAAAAAAAGTCGCAAAAATGGTAGTATTGGAAGATGATAAAGTCAAACATGAGTACTTTTGTTAGAGATACGTTAAATAGCTGATATGTGTAGTATAAAGATAGCTTAATCTATAAACTTTTTAATTTGTGTTCGATAAAATTTTCTAGCTTGGAAGACTACTTCTTTTAGGTTGTTGGCTATCTTTATTATTCGATTAGTTTCATACATCTCGATATAACGAAGAACATGTGAACTATTATGTGCTTTTTTATTTCGTGCATGATATCCAATAAGTATTTCATTTAGTTGATTTTCACAATCATATGTCTCTTTTATGACATTTTCAAATATCTTTTCCGCTCGAAATAACTAGAATCCATATCTGTCATTAAAATAAACAAATTAGTCTATAAATTGATTAATTTGTCGACGATATTTTTCATTAATACCATGTGTAATTATAATTTGGATCATAATAAAACTTTATTGACCACTTCATAATTTTTCTTCTAATACACATACATATAGGTCAACTTTGTATAGTAAAAAACAAGGGGCTAGGTGGAAGGATAGAGAAAGTTAGCAACCGATATAAGAACCAGTGAAATCAAAAGCCCAATGTCACCGTTGTGCAATCCATTGAAGATGATAATAGTAAGCAATTTCTATAGAAATTGTGGTCTTTATTTAGTGTTACAGTAACAACGAAACTTGTTTAGATGCATGGAGGTTATGTAAGCTTAAAACATTTTAAATTGAAGAATGCAAAATCAGATTTAAAAGTCGAATTAGAATGCATTCATCATATATTTGAGTACTTGTATTTAGTTCTATATTGTTTAATTTGGTTTAAAATATACCGAAATATGTTATGTGACCTAGGAACAATTCAGACTGAGCAATAAAAATTTAAATTTGTTAAAAAATAATTATGATCATACCTTAGTTGTGGAAGAATGCAGGAGAGAATATGCAGGAAACCTTGAAAAAATGGAGTGTAAATATAGTCAAAATAATAAGACGAGAAAAAAATTAATGGGAAAAAGGAAACAATATTTACAAAAACAAAAATGGAGCGGATTATTCTATCAATGAAAAAAGTAATTGGATAGTTTTTGATTAGGGTTTTTACAAGTGTATTTATTATGTGTATTTATTGCTTCTATAGTTCAGGTGAAATGGTGGAGAAAGGAAAAAAGGTGACAACGAATAAAATTAGCAAAAATGTAATAAGCAGGAGACAAAGAAACGATTTTATTGAAATTATAAATATTAAAAATTGGGAAAAAAGGTAATGGACAAAAAAATGGTTTACCAATATGAACGGTTGTTCTTTGTTTGTTGAAATAGAAGACGCAACTTTTAGTATTTTTTTCTTTCTGGAGTGAAGGATCTGATTTATTTAGTTTAAACAAGAAGAAGGTAAAAGAAGAAGGTAGTTGAGAGAAGTAAAGTTTGGAGGGAGAAATTGTTTGATTGGTTAAGGTGGATATGATTTGAGGGTTAAGTTAGAGGAGAAAAGTTTACAAGTCAAAACATAAAGGTGTTAACGGACCGTGTGCCAAGGCAAAAAATTTCAATGTAACTTATTTCAGTCACAAAGAAATGATTATACGATGATTGATTGATAAATCGGCGGCAAAAAGCCAAGGAATGATAGCAATTTTTGAATAATTGAGACTAAAATGGATTATTTGAAAAATACAATAGTTGTTTAATAAAACAATTACTTGAAAAGTTGCGCTGTATCAAATGAGGGGCAGTATTCCAATATGATAAAGTCAAACAGAAGTGATTTTCCTAGAGATACGTTAAAAATAGCTTACATGCCTACAGAAGAGGAAGACACCTAAATATTGGGTTTTCAAGAATAAACTGCACAGTATTAAATGATGACTGCTACATTAAATAGGCTAAAGAGAATCGGATCTGTAAGGTATCTAATATGTAAAGTAAAGATACGGTAAAGATAGGTTCATGATCTGCGCATTAAATAATAAAAAGAGAAAAACGTGAAAGGAAACAATTTGGTGGACAAATTACTAATATTAAATTTTATAAATAAGTATTCTTCTTCTTTTATACTGATGCTTGTCATCATCATCATCATCATCAATATATAAATAAAAAAT
>JAOTAZ010000218.1:16702153-16712365 GCA_025629785.1 Erythroxylum oxycarpum
AACATGAAAATAAGAGGTAAAATGGTTGTTTTTAGATTTTATATAGCGTGAGTGTTAGGTTACAGTAGTTAATTTAAACAGTAAGATAAGACAACTAAACGATGCGATTAATTGATTAAGAATGCAAAATTGATATCGGAGGAAAAATGGTTATCTTGTATACATAAATTAATGACAGAAGTAAGGCTTGCAAAGTAATTGCGTAATTCAATAAGGGCTGAGAAAATTAACAGCATCGGATAACAATAAAAAATATTACAAAATAAAATAAGGAAACAGATGAAACAAATGCAAGAAATTAAGAATTTTCTGACGTCGATGCAGAAGATGCAGATGATGAAGGTGGAGTTGTGATATGAATTCTTTGGCTCTGCCAAACTGCATGAATTTTCTTATCCAACCTTCGCTGTTGACGGGCCATTGTCTGCTGCTGACGCGCAAGCGTTTGCAATTGTTCATTCATAGCTTGAAGCTGATCACTCATCACATTAAGTTGCTTTTGTGTGTTATTGAAACTGATTTCCAATAATCTAGCAATTTTTTTGCCAATCTCTGAGCGCAGCTTCGTCTTCACTTGAATGAAAATATGGCATATCTATGTCAAAATATGGCCGAAGAAAAAACTAAAAGAGAAGTAGAGGAGGTCGAAGGCGGAGAGTTAACAAAGAACGAGAGAGGAGCAGAGGAAGGCCAAGGCGGGGAGCTAAAGAAAGAAAGAGAAAGCTTTGCGAAACTTTAAGTGAATGAGGGGAATGAATGGAAGAGGAAAAGTAATAACAAAGACAGAACATTCAATGAACAGATATCAGTTGTCAGATTAAATGGACGAAGGGGTAGTATTGCGTGATCGTCCACTCCACTCATCCTTATTATATATACTTAATGATCTATTGTCTTCTATGTGATACTAGCGTCTGAGTTCCTAGTTGTTCCGTCTCTACTTAGCATAATAAAAGTTAATGGAAAACAAAACTACATGATCATCTATGTCAACTATTTATATAATTTCCAATGGTAGGTTGTCATCTTTTATACCAATAACTGCTGAACCACGTCTCATTATTATTGTGATTTTTGTTATATAAAAACTTGCGATCCTAATTCCTAAGTTAATGGTCTTGGCCCATAAAGTTGAACATCTTCATTACCTGGTTTAGTGGAACTACGCTGACCCTGTTTGCGACGATTCACTTTCTACAATTTGACTGACTTTGGTGAGGTGTAGAATCACTGCCAACTCTAGTATCTAATTCTGTCTAAAAGGGTACCTCAGGTTGTACTTGCTATTTCGGACTTAATTGAAGTTAGATTTGAGCAATGTCTATATTATTGTTAGAATTGAGCTATGAAATGAGTCGTAAATTGCAGCTAATACAGAGGCGAATGTTTGCTGCTTTTAGTTCGGTAGTCTCCGACCTTAGACTAGAGCTTTAATATTGCGATAAGACTTGTCCAAGTCTCGAGTCGTTTGGTTCAGCTTTAAATTTATAGTGGAGAATGCGATGCAATCTTAGGTAGATTTGCATATGGAAATACTAATCAAGGTTGCCTGCCCAATCCTGGAACTAAGTAAGCTTTGAAACTTTCTCCTTCAGTAATTACATCGTTATCTTGAATAACATAAGAAAGAAACTTTTTTTCTAACAAAATTATTGAAAACTTTGCAAGCAAGTTGAGAAACAGTCTAGCATTGCATAATTTATATTTGACCTCTTCTGTAGTATTTCATGCCCTCATCTCATCAATTGACTTTACGTAAAACAAGGTATATATTTCTTTGTTTCCCCTACTCCTAATCTTTCTAGTTAATGAAACTGACCATTCAGAATTCGAAAATTCAAGAAAATGGTTGGGAGAATCGTCATCGTTTTGGCAGCGTGGATGTGAATGACAAGAAATGTGCAGGGAAAACGTAAGTAAGGTGGTGAAGATGTTGGATATTTCGTATCCACTAATGCTTTCGTTTCGATATTGCCGTAAATGGGTTGCTACTTTCTTATCAGCAATGATCGAGTCAACCATCTGACTAATAAACAGCAGAAGATAATATATAATAGTAGCACCAGCTGGTAACAGTTTCTTACCAAACTCGGAGTTTTATAATTACTCTTCCCAGTAACATCTCAAATGCAACTCAATCTTCACCTTTATCTACTGTATTCTTAAACTTGTCAAGATAATATCTTCACGAATGTAAAAAGTCAGCCTACCTCACAGGCTACCAACCCACGTTTACTGCAATATAAAAGCATACGGTTTAACTAAAACAATAACGTTGCGGATTCATAAAAAACAAGGGTTACATTTTACAAGTCATGATTCAGAGGGGTGACTTTAGAATCTTAGTCATTTCACAAACATATATAGGCAGCGACATTGACTGCATAATTACGGTTTGCTTCGTTAATATATATAATTGACTTGGACAATGCAACAAACCTCTATTCTCTTATTATGACATAACTGATAACTTATTACTTGAATGAATATAGTCTAATCCGTTAGGACCTGGAAGCTCCTACTGCTTTCTTCCAATTTCCTATTTTTTTTAATAAGCTAGCCCAGTTCCAGACTCCAATTTCAGCAATACCAAGTTTTATAATTGACATGGCTAGCTGTTAAATGGCCATAGCTGTTATATTAGAGACCGTCGCATCTTGTAATTTAAAATCTTGATTCTAACCAACCACAGTAGTTTTGGCTGCTTCAACGCGTACCTGGAAGTCACACAGAAGGCAGCTACCTAACTGGAATGCTATTGACAAGTTATTTGGGTTTGCTAGAAGTTGAAAGCGTCAAACACCAATAAGCAATTGCTTGACTAACAAAGCCGATCATTATATAAACAAACTGCAGCTTCTGTAACTAGTCATTTCTCTTCAAAAACAAAACCAAGAGCCAGTGGGATTCGCCAAAAATGGCCAATATTTGGCTTCGCCTAGTTTTTGGGTTGGCAGCATGCTTTCTCGCAACTAATGCGATGGCTGATGATCACAGTCGTTACACTTATCCATCCCCTCCATCATCAGATGAATATAAGTCACCAGCGCCAACTTATGACAACTCTCCTCCTCCATATTACTATAGTTCACCACCTCCACTATACATTTATGAATCTCCACCCCCTCCTTATATTTACAAATCACCACCTCCACCTCCATACATTTACAAGTCTCCACCTCCTCCATCACCTTCACCACCACCTCCATACATTTACAAGTCTCCACCTCCTCCATCACCCTCACCACCACCTCCTTACATTTACAATTCACCACCGCCACTTCCATATATGTACAAGTCTCCACCTTCTCCATCACCCTCACCATCACCTGCTAACGTTTACAATTCACCACCACCTCCTCCATATATCTATAAGTCTCCACCTCCACCATCTCCATCTCCTCCTCCTCCTTATATTTATAAATCACCCCCACCCCCATACATTTACAAGTCTCCACCACCACCATCTTCGTCACCTCCACCTCCTTACATTTATATGTCTCCACCACCACCTTCCCCGTCACCTCCACCTCCTTACATTTACAAGTCTCCACCTCCTCCCTCACTCTCACCACCCGCACCATACAAATACAAATCCCCGCTTCCTCCCTCTCCTTCCTCTCCTCCTTCCTACATCTATGAGTCACCACTTCCTCCGTCAGCTTCACCATCACCATCACGATCACCCTCACCCTCACCCTCACCATCACCATCTTCTCCACCTCCTTACGTTTACAAGTCTCCTCCTCCGCCTCCTCCCAAGTACTATTAGAGCTCTCCACCAGCTCCTATTGTCTACTAGACAAACTAAATTTATGTAAGTATTAACATAAGAATTGAAGGCAATTCAATATCTGAGCATTTTTATGTGCCTCCAAACTAATTTAGGCTATTTTACTTTAATTTGCAGCCTCTTATAAACTACTGCAGAATAATAATTTTCCGAGATAAGCAGCTTATCTTGGTCGAGCTATTTTCCTCAAGAACCAATGACCAAACCAGCATCATGCATCGCTTAGATGTAGATTCCGCTGTCAATGGATGATACAAATTACAAACTACTTTTGGTTCTTACTTCTCTTGTTATTGTACGCATATATCATATTTATCTTTAATTTCTGATCCAATTCCTTGAACTATGCCTGTTCATCTTGTTTGAGAGCGTGAATGGATGATACAAATTACAAACTGCTATTGGTTCTTAAATTCTCTTGTTATTGTCCGCAGATATCATATTTATCTTTAATTTCTTATCCAATTCCTTGGACTACATCTACTCATCTTGTTTGAGAGCGTGAATAAAAATGCGTATTCTTAACATAGCAGCACAAATTAGTTTCCTCTATTAATTAATATACACATAAAAGTACATATAAACATACACAAATGCATTATTGCATCTCAAACTATACGTTTGAATATATCTTTTTAGTAATTAAATAAATTTTATTTCCTAAAAGAGTCGGAAAAATTATACATGGAATGCTCAAGAGAGCTAGTGCTACTGGAGCTAGGTTTTACAAAGACAGGAACCTAGAAATATTTAACTAGTTAAAAGCTTTAGTCTTTGTTGGCTCTTTAATGACAAAAAAGAAAAAAAGATTGATCCAATCCTATTGAGTATGACTTATAATGATCATTTATCAAAGAGTGACTCTGATTACTAAATGATTGAAGAGCCAGGAGTAGTTTACTATAATGAAAGGAAAGTAGGAGTTTTTCACTAGGTATTTGACGAAATAGAATCGTCCCGTTTTTATAAAACCTGTCATTAAGATTTGTAGGAGAGCCTGTTGGTTGTTTAGTGTAACATTGATTAAAGAACACTTTCATCTACGTGTTATCTTGAGGGAGTTTCAATGTTTCGATTGTTTTAAACTCAGATGCAGCCTCATAGTATTTGAGATAATGATTGAACATATAAGCAATTGTGTGATAAGCCAAGTCTGGTCCTATAGTGCTTTATGATTGAATATTTTGTCATTTCTTTCCTTCTATATTACATAGATTTCACATACAAAAGCTAATTTCAAAAACCTATAATCTGTTACGTTAAGTTTGTGAGAAGTAATTCCTAAACCGAATAATATATATTAGAGAGATGTGGTATCCTCCTCTAGAGCTTATTGGTGAATTAGCATTGGAAAAAGAGATGCTCAACACACTTTTTCTGCTAGTTATATAATTTGCAGATTGGATTAATATTGTTCAAATAACTTTTTAGCCTATCCTTGGTGCTGAGTTAGCTCCTAATGGTTAGCAACACATTGAAGGAATCTTTTGAAAACCTTATCTCATTCCATACTAATCTATGCCATTGAACTTTTTGACCATGTGATATATAAATCTCTTGGTAGGACTTGTTGGTAAAGTTCCCTAATTTATGCATGAGCCATATAACCTTGTCTTTTTCATTTGGATTTGGCCGATAATTTGGAATGTTGTCTTCCACTATGGTCATTCGTCTTACATTGCAATTCCATTGGTCTGTATGTATTATATCCTATTCCACTCCAAATCCTTTTACTACAAACTTAACACCTCCAACTCCTAACCTTACCTCCCCTCAACTACTTTCTGAATCCATCAGGAAATCGTGGACACAGGTTGTAGGTGACTTGGGCTCTTTGACAAAATTAAGCTTTGTCCCTCCTAGCAATCTGTCTGACTCTCCTATTGTTTCTCCATCTCTAGAGGCCTCGAAACTTGGAGCTAAAATATAGACGCAACTCTTATTCGTTTTTTCCTAGAAAAATGTGTCATATCCAATCATGAAAACTTGGACTATATCAAACTGGAAAAACCTAGGCTTCAAAGAGATCATCATAAATGATCAAGAAAACTTCTTTTTCATATTCCATGATAGATTTTCAATAAAAACATTCCTGGAACTTGGTCGATGGTATGTCCAAAACAAACCCATTTTATTTCAAAACTGTTCACCTGGTCTTAACATTGAAGATATCAAACTGTCAAATGTCCCTATTTGAATGTGCATCCATAAGATACCACTTGAATATTAAACCATAGCAGGCTTAAGTCACTTAGCTAGTTATGTTGGAAGCCTCTCTGTCTAGATCAAACTACAACAAAAGTGAGTAAAATAAATTATGCAAGAGTATTTGTGGCTGTTGATGCCCTGAGACATCTCCTTGCCTTTGCATGGAAACCTACCACAACAAACAAGAAAATATGGAAGCTTTCTTGAAGAATATTCAAATCAGGATATTCACAAGATCTTTTAGGAGAAAAAATCTACCTCAGCTCTCTAGAAGATAACTTATCCAAAGAAGATACAACGACCGATGCCTCACAATCTGAAGGTTCAGTCTCTAATATAGTACTATTCTTCCAAGTTCTCAATTCAACTTGTCTTTAATTACATAAACAATTGCAATCATAAACAACATAATAGTTTCATTATGAACCTGCCAAATAGCCTTAAGCCTATGAACACCAACCAAAAAGAACCTGCCACTAGAAAAGATACTCCAACCCTTCAGAAAGTACCTCTTTTACACCACTAAAACACAGTACATGAAAACTATGACTAGAAGGAAATCAAACAATAAAAAGAGATCCTTGACTTAGGATGTAGCTCTATAACATCAAAGTTCTAAATTCCCTTGATAAAAAACTCATGCTTAAGCATGTTTTGTTAGAGAATACGACTATAGTTATAGGTATAATTGAATCCATAATCAAAGAACCTAACTGTCATCTTAAAAACCTTTTGCCTAAATTTTAAAAGCTATTACACAACTATGAAGTTCATACGAATGGTAGAATTCTACTCTTCTATAATGAAACAAAAATATCTATACTGGACTCCATGGTGACTGAATAACTGATACATGTACTAGGTTGTATTTTTCTCCATAATCATGGTGTAAGAACAAGTTCTTATACACGGATAGGTCAAAGCTTGTGTCATATGGAGATGTAATTATAATAAAGTATACAACCTAAAAATAAGCATGTTAGAGTCATTGTTCCTCTCTAGATAAAAAAGTGAAGTTTCAGTGTGAGACGCGACCTAGGATATAGTTGTTTCTAAAACCATGCTTGTAGTGGAGAAATTTATGTAAAGAGTGATAGAAACCATGTTTCTTATGTTTTCTGTATATCTTTATTTTTTTATTTTTCAAGGATGATAAGTGACTAAATTATTTTGATATCGAGAATAGGAGGAACCTTAGTGTTGTTTTGATATGGATTGATTTCAGTGATTTTATAAAATATCTTTATACTTATGAAATATCTATATTGTTCTTAATACTGATTTGACAATAACTAGTAATTAAAACCATTATCTTAATTTGCATATAAAAGCTTGAAAGAACTTGTTTGTAGATTAATCTAAGTATTGATATTGGAAGCTAAAAGAGATCTTAGAAATAAACATACATGATTCTTGAGGTATTAGCATTAAACCATATGAAGTTTCATACATATTAATATGTTTTTAGACGTTTTAATCCGATAGAAATATTAGTTAATCAATCAAGAGATAGGTGGTTGACGATTGAAAGATGGAAATATATATAGGAAAGTTGTTGGTGCAAATCATATAATCACCACAAAAACTAAATCATGAATATAAGATGATGCTAGTGAAATTCTTATATAGACGTTTCATTACATAGAACGAATGCTTTGATTTGTTTCAAGTTGAATCTTAATTTGCTTCAAATAAGCTTAAGGTTAGATTAAATCAAAATATAATCTTATTGTCGATTAGATAATAATAGGAGAGTTAGAGTTAGCATTTATTAGATTTTCATAAGAATGATACTCTAATCATAACTTTACTATTATAAAATAATATGTCCAATTTTCTAGAGTTTATTATATTAAGTCAAGAAAAATATAACTACCTACCAATGACATTATGATATTTATAATTGTTATGTGCTTAATTGTCGATATTTTTAATCATTTATTCTTAGCAATTATTGACATAAAAATGCTTAAGATACTCAATTTAATTTATATATGATTTTAGGTACAATTCGAAAGAAAAGAAACTAAAGTGAGTCGAAAGTACGACATATGAGTCATTTTCTGAAAATTAATATCTACTTGCTTTCATGGAGGAAGAAGAAAAAAAAGGAAAGACAAGAAAAATCAAAATAGGGGAATTAAAAGTAATTTAAGAAAAAGATGAGAAAAATGCAAAACGCCGCGTCCTAAGAGAAAAAGGAAAGTAAGGGGCGCAAAGTTTTAATTGAGTTACATCTTAATTGTCAAAGAAGATACATAAAGGGTGCAACAACAAAGCAGAAGGCAACATGTAACAAGAGGCAACGCACAGGGAAAAGAGGTGGAGCAAAATTAAATTATCAAGCATGCAGCGTGTAACGCAACAGGAGGCGAGGCTTGGAGAGCAAATTAAATGGGCAAGCAGCAAGGTTTTAGAGAAGAGCAAATTAAAATCATCACATAAAAAGCCAAAAACAATGCAGCTTGGAACAACAACAACTGCGTTTAGCGTCCAGGAAGCAACGTGAAGGAGACACACGCAATAGCAGAACGACGTCGCACAAAGGAAAGCAGCTACGGAAATGACGCAAGAGGCCATAGTAGAGCAAGGGGGCGTGCATGACGCACATGCTGTGTGTTTTAGAAAGCAGGAGAAACAGTGCAGAAAGGAGCAAAAACGCAGCGTCCAGGGAAAGCAGCGAAGAATGAAGAGAAGCAAATGTTTTAAGTGGGATGTAGACCTTTATTCGTCTTGTCAAGCAACAGTAGAGGGGGGAAACAAAGCAGAGTACTGCGCAGCAACTGGGGTGCTGGAGACGTGAGGCGCGGCGAAGAGAGCAAGCGTGGCTTGCTGCTTCGTAAGGCTCCAGTAGCTGGGCCAGTCACGTTACGGTGAAGCAATGTAGAAGCACTGAGGAGCAAGAAGCTAGGAGGATTTAAATGAGCCGAGAGACATTAAATTGTCAAATCAAGCAGTAGTGCTGGGTAGTGAAAGTAGGGAGTTAATTAGGGATTTCCGGATAGGGATTGGAATGGTAGTTGAAGCAATTTTTCAGAAACTACTTATGAAGGGCTAAACATGTGGACACCAATTCGGAGGTAATATTGACACCGACGACCAGGGCTAAGTATTATTTTCATTATTTTATTGTTTCTTTCTCTCAGTTATCCTATTTTAATTGATTTGGGCTTTGTGTATGGATAATCGAATTTTCGTTATTATTCGATTATTTTTGTATAAACCTATTGGGTATTGTAATTTGATGATTTTAATGCGTTCATTGAATCGTTAATTTCAAATCTATTGCTAGAATTTCGATATAATCCGTAATTGTTATGTTGAAATTCATATGTAGCGACTTCGTAATCATTAGGGATAACATGGCCTAAGTTAAATGACGTATCGTATGTGGTTGTTGCCTTGATTAATCGGTTTTCTTAATTCGTAATGCTACTGCCTTATTTAATCTAGAGATCGTATCCTAGGTTGTTTGGTGGTTAGGTTTAATTAACGATTATATCTTGATTAAACAAAACCAAAGGAAAAACTCAGGTTAATTATTAACCCACGATTAATAATTTTTAGGAGAGGTTAAAGAACAACAAATTAATAAAATATACTTAGTCAAGGTGTAGGTCAAGATTGAACCAAAGAACCGGGTCCCTACCGAATTCTCCACATTTATCATTTTATTGCATGTTTTCTTTAATTTGTTTTTATTAGTTTGTTTTATTTTATTTTCTTATTCCAAAATTCCAAACCCCCCATTAGTGTGAGCACCAATTAATTTTTATTTCATAAACTTTACACGCACTCTATGTGGGTTCGACCTAGACTCGTCACTGCTACAGTAGTAATCTAGTTATTTTATTTTGACTAGCGTAACGACACGCGGTCAAATTTTGGTGCCGTTGCCAAGGAGTGCGGTGTTTTAGTTTTTGTTTGTGATTTAATTGGTGTTTTGTATATATTTGTACGTAAGTGATTTCTTTTCTGTTATTTGGTGATCTTTTCATTTTCTTATTTTATGTTTGAAATTTTTTTTCATTATGGACGGAAGTAATTTCTTTTATAATTCATATTCTCAATACTATAACAATTTTTATATTGATCAACGTAACTGTTGTTATGGATGGAATAATCATCATAATTACTTCCATGATAGTTTACAGGATGTACAACAATTCTCATACAAACCAGAAGCTTCCTATCATGACTCCGATCCATCT
>JAOTAZ010000218.1:16777581-16789476 GCA_025629785.1 Erythroxylum oxycarpum
TTGATTGCATTTTTGACACCCTTAGAGGTGAAATTGGTTTTTGTGTTCTTCATGAAACTTGTAGAGCTTTCTTTGTTCTTTCCATAGACACCAAGTATGCAAAAATTGGACTTCCAGATCAGAAGTTATGCATGTTAGAAGACAAGGGATTTTTAGTGTTTTAAAATAAAAAAAAATATTGGGGCGGAAGCTCGCCCCTCGCGAGGAGGCGAGCTGACTCGCCTCGCGAGGGCGATGCCTCGCACTTGCGAGGCAGTTATTTTTTTTATTTATATATAAGCTAATTAATTGTTTTATTTTGGATTTATGCCTTCTTTTGTGAACAACTTTTCTGTCCGACATCCGATTGACCTAATTCTCGAGGCATCGGATTCGTGAATTATTTAATTTCATTTCTATGTAAAATTGGGAATTTTAGAGATGAAATTAACGTGGATTGATAAGGTCAAAACGAGGGGACTGGGTAATTATTTTTCTGGTCCATGTTTTATTAATATTTGGATCTATAGAGATCCGAATTGAGTAATTTTGGTGTCTTTAGATTTCTAATTTTTAGACGAAATTTTTGTGATGAGAATTTTTGGAAATAATGTCAGGAATGTCACGAACATGCATTGTACACTTTTTAATCATGACATGTGCATTATTAAATATTTCTGATTATACTTTTGGTAATGTTTGTATATTTTGACTGTTATAGAGGCGCATTTGGAACGTCAACCTACTGATGTTGCCAAGACTTCCAGACATTAGCTCGGAAGCTATTAGTGAGTGACCTAGATAGTTCTTTCAATTATTATATGTTTATTGTGGTAAATAATGGTAGGTTTTTGCGTTTGATTCTGACTGTGGAATCATGTGGCACTTCTGAACGTGCAATTGTGATTTGCTTGAGTGCAATCACAAAATCACAATTGTGATTTGCTTGAGTTCAATCATGTGGTACTTCTGAACGTGCAATTGTGAAATAATTGTGATTTGATGTGACTTTATGAAATAACTGATATATGCTTGAGTGTTGCATGAATTGAGTGAACCATCGATGATGGTTATCTCATTGAGTTCGCAAAACTCACCAAAGTTGCAACGTTGTCTTTTCAGGACCAAAAGTAGACTCCCAACTCCAGAGGGACTTTTCCTGCCGTGTAGATCTTGTTGGCAAGAGAAGTTATGGCTCACAGGTCGGTTAGGTGGAACTTTTGGGATGACCTAGTTAGGACCGATGTATTGGATTGTGCTTGTGATGTAGCAAATTGTACTAAGCTTTTGGAGTGATGTACAGACAGTAAACAATGACAGTTGTATATTCCTGATTTTGATGAAATGCAATGAGGAAAATTTTAGTTTTAAAAAGTTCGCGATTTTGTATTGATGTTTATTATTATGATGCCATGTGAAGTACAGTAGTGATTGTTCGTAGCTCACCCTTATTATAGGATATATATCGGAATGACCTACGGGCATCCCGGTATGTACCCTGCGGTAAGTCCTAAAGATACTCACATAAGGTTGAAGCACATTCGATCTTTATTTTTTCAGGCCTCTTTAGTTAGTTATTGAAATCATTGATGTATGTGGACCATACATAATTCCAAAATTGCTTTTTGAAGTCCTCTCCTTTACAATTCCTATGCCAATTATGGTAAATATGTCTAGTACAAATTCAATGAGTTGTATTTGGTAAAGTCTCCTTCATAGCTTTGACTAATCCCTAATTAAATATGCCAAATATTAGTTAATCTTTACTAATATAATCATCTCAATATAACTATATAAAAATGAAGATACCTTCTATATATCAGTTATGATTGTGAGTCCTTCATTACCATCTATTTTCAAATCAAATACAAGTAAATTCATGAACTGACTCCTTGAATCACTAATGTTTCTATCTCAATAATAGTCCAAGCCAATAGATACACTCCTTCATCACCATCCTTACCTACTACACCTAAAAATTAACCTTAGAACTATGTCTTAAGAAAGCAACCATCTATCCTAAAAATAGGTCCCAATTGCCTCCATACTCTTTTTGTAGCATTAAAACAAATGTATGAATAAGATGTATAACAAAAGATAATGAAGTATTAATAAGACAACAAAAATTTCATTTATCATTACCTATAGCAAGGAAGTGTCTTGATTCCTTGATAATTGTAACTCCACTATAGACCTGGGATTTCTTAAATTCAACTTATGTAAATATCCCTATAACTTAACATATTTATAAACAAAATATATTGCCATCTCTTTTCTCAATCTCCTCTTCTCTTTTAAATATGCTTTGAGTTAACAAAAATATTTAGTTTCTCTGTACACTCTTTAACCATTTTTTCAATCAAAATACTAGGCTTTTTAATAATTTTATCCTTGAAATGTCTCATCATGAACTTGGCCAAAAACCAATTTTGATTTATTAGTTTTGAACAACTATGATTAAGTTTGTAGGTCTTTATTTTGATATATCTTTTGTCTTTGTCATATCTAGCATAAAACTCCTAAGGGAATCTGCCAATGCAACCAACCTTGATCAATTTCCTCTTACTCTTTTTCAACCTTACATTATATCATGTTTGTTTTGCATAATTGATATCAACATCTTTAAATTCTTTTGTAGTTCTAAACTCCATACCCAATCTCCACTATTGTGCCACACATGATGGATTATGCTTAATACTTGAACTTAGTCTATAAAAAGCTTCACCTGGCTTCTTTTCACTAGGATATTCATCACTATCATAATCAGTATTCAACCTTAATTGGTTAATGGTCATCTACAATGTCAGCATAGAAATCTAATTGTACATATCCAACATGTTCATCCTATTAATTAACATATTTACCTATTCTTCCATATGTTCATCATCATCATGTCACCAATATGTTCGTCTCCTCTAGTTATAGGTAATATGTCAAGAGCAAGGACATATCTATTTAATTTGTTGGTTACATCCACATCAACAATTCCATTAATTTTTTTAAAAGATTTGTTATTCTAATACAACTTTGGTTTGATTTAATATGTATCAATGACTCTAAAGTTGAAATCGATTACCATATAGTATGATGCATTATCAACTTGATGGCCACCCTAAATCCTTCCTCATCTCACATATTTACCTATAACTAACATAATCAATGCCAATATTTTCAAATGTACTAATATCCTTCTCAACATATTTGAATTACCTGGACTTCCCACTATAAAAAAATCATTATACTTCCACATTGATTCATTATAATGTGTGCAATAGCCATTAGAAAATAATGAAAGCAATATAAGTCCTCAAAAAATATATTTCATTAAAAACATCACAAGTTATTAAAAGCAACTTAAGACATGATACAAGCTCAATAGGAACAAATAGTGCAATATTTAAACGTGTATTTCTTTCCTCCAAAAATCATATAAACCACAATTATATTTGTCCAACCACTCATCTTTAGTCACATAATCAGTCTTGTGAAAGGTGAGGCTATTAATTCAGTGCAGCAAATACCTATGTCAAGCAATTTTGGAATTTATGGTGGTAAAACTACATATGCTTTTTATTATCACTCGAAATGAAAGAAAAACTTTATTTTGACAACAAAATATGGTGATGAGGTCTATAACAAGAGTTGGTCATTTATTATTTAACCTGGTCCAATTATTATCTTGTGGATTTTAAGTTGTCATCAAGTCTATCAATGTTTTCTTAGTTAGATTTTATATCTAACATGCTATTTGAAGTTATCTAACTCTTCCATGCCTTATGCTTACCAAGATATGGATCCATTTTACTATACATATATAGTAATATGCAGCATCTATAGAATAGTGTTTTAAGTTCTAATTAATAAGTTCCTACGATGTGCATCCATTCAACTATAGACATATCGTAATATAAGGTGCTTTTGATCTAAGAATTTTGTAATATATATAATTTCCAAAAAATAAACGACCAACTCTTATTGTACATTCAATAACAATGTCAACTTTTGACTTTCATCCTTAATTTGAAAAAACCCCTGATATATGGCAACTAGTCGGCCTCATAATAGTTTTAAATCCTAACTTTTATCTTCCCATAATAAGAGAAGAAACGACCTGTTACAAACCAACCTTAACCCACAAAACGCACCTGCCTCGCCTCGACCTCCCTCACTCTTCAACCTTTGGATCATAATGCCCCTTTTGGTATTTGTCAAATTCAGAGATAAGTACTGTATCAATGTCCCACTTGTATCATGATTCAAGCACTCTCTCTATATATATTTATAATCTCCACTCCACATTAAATATATTTTTAATACGTTCTCACTATTGTTGCAATTAGGAATCTATAGCTCAATAATTAGAGAACATAATGCAAGATTAACAGGTAATTGAGTAGAGAAATAGGAATGAAGCAGAGAAACATTTATTAAATGCATGAAAGAAAGTAACTAAAGTCCAATTTTTACACTTCCAACTGAAAGAACAGTCCAATTTTTACACTTCCAAGCAGGAAATGACAACACAGCTATCCGTTTTCACAATTCATTTAACTGTGAGAGAGCTACGAAGAATACAGAGCAAGTAGGACTTAACATAGAACATAGGAGTTTGCCTTTCACGAGTCTCTGACGTACAAGGGCTTGTTATAAGACTGCAGCAAGAGGGAAGAGCAAACCACGCTAAGAGATGAGGCGGCCATGCAGGCACCTGCAAGCCACGGTGGCAATCGAATTCCAGTAAATGGGTAAAGGATTCCGGCAGCAATTGGCATGCCAAATATGTTATACCCAAGGGCCCAAACATAGTTTAGACGAATTCGTGAAATGGTCCTCCTTGATAAATCTATGGCAGTGACAACATCTTCTAAGCTGCTTTTGATGAGAACTATGTCAGCTGCTTCTATTGCCACATCAGTGCCAGCACCTATTGCCATGCCCACGTCTGCTGCAGCGAGGGCTGGCGAGTCGTTTATTCCATCGCCCACCATGGCAACAGTCACTCCTTTACCCTGCATCCAACATTTTTAATGATCAAGAACTAATCCAAGTCATTAGAATGAAAATCAAGTGTTTTCTTTTTATCCTTTTGCACAATCCAAGCCTGGAAGAGAGGGGGGGAAAAATGATATTTATGCTGCTAATATAATTAGATTCCTTAGTAATTTGGTTCCATATCTAAAAACTTTTCAGGGATTCGGATATTCCAACATATTTTCATTAGAAGCACAAAAGTAATATGATTGTAACAATATTGCAGTGCAAGAACCATCGAGGGTGATTATAGGTCCAAATTGTGCCACATCATGGAAGTGTAAAGTAATAAAAATATATCTTTTATTTTGTTCTGTTTTCCTGTAAGACCTCTTATAAATGTCTCCACCGGTAACGACAACATAAGCTGTGTATCACTTTATATTACACTTCATATTGTTCACATCATGCTATATGTCTCATTTAGACATTTAGAACTTGTGTAGAGTAAGCATACCTGCAGATCTTTAATTCTATCAGCCTTTCCCAGTGGATCTGTCTCTGCAAACACATGCTCTATTCCAACCTCCTTTGCAATGGCTGCTGCTGTCGCCCAATTATCACCAGTCACCATGATGCTTGTGATTCCCATGGAACGTAGAAAAGATACAACACGTTTAGCTTCTGGCTTTACTGGATCCGTAACAGCAAAAGCTCCAGCAACCCTTCCATCAATTGCAACCAACACACAAGTTCTAGCCAACTGTTCATTTTCAGCAATGTATCTTTCCACATCACGCTCAAATGCGACACTGAAAGCCCGCATAAGCCTTTTGTTTCCAACCAATACTATTCTATCATCCACTTTTGCACTCACCCCAGCTCCAGCATGCACCTCAAAGTCCTTAGCCTCTGTGTGATGTTCTCCATTAGACCCAATCTTTGGACATCGCCTCTTAGCATGTTCTATAACAGCTTTTGCTATTGGATGTTCGCTATTTGCCTAAGGAGTTCGAAGGGAAAAGTATTGAGATTGAACTTAACCAGAAATAAATATACTACTCGAAATGACAAAGTGAAGAAAATGCATATCAATATACTTGTATGGAACGTAATCTTGTCCTACTTCTCAACTTCTCGATACATGTGTAGTAAAATCAACAGTACTTCAAGAAACGACGGGGGGAAAATATTTCACTGTTAAAGTGATTTTGTTTAAGCATCAACATAGCTCACATCTCTGCTTCAAAACAAATAGTTAGAACTAAGCCTAATATGCTTATGCACCGGATTTGAAACAATTGTACAGCTCCAATGCTGCTCAAAGTACACACACCCACCTCAGCAGCACTCGCCATGTCATAGAATTCCTCTATTGGGATGCCAGAAAAAAGGACAGAACTAACAACGGTTGGTTTTCCAAAAGTTAGTGTCCCGGTCTTGTCAAAAACAACTGTCTTGACCTGCAGAAATGAGAGAATCTGACCTGGTTAAGCCACTGCAGCTGGTAAGACAAATGAGTGCTTACTGATGAGCATATAGTTTCTCCTTACCTTGTGAGCCTTTTCAAGTGCATTGCCACCTTTAATCAGCACTCCTTGAGAAGCACCCTTTCCTGTGGCAACCATTACGGCTGTAGGCGTTGCTAGTCCTAAAGCACATGGGCATGCAACAACCAATACTGAAATTGCAAACTGCAGTGCAAGTTCAAATCCATCCATGGCTTTTGGTATCCAGTGTCTAGGGTAAAGGCCAAACTCTCCAGGTATAAACCATCCCAGCCACGTTGTAAATGCTGCAACAACAACCTGAAATCAGGCAATAATTTAGTATTCAGACAAGAGAAAGAAATATAGAAACCTAATCATATGCTCTGTTCAGAATACCATATCCTTGTAACAAAACATACTACCACAAAACAGAAAAGATATCAGTGAATAACCAGAAAAACATTTGTGATGTACAAGGAAAATCTTACCATCTCCACAAGATCACAAACAAAAGGGAAAGATGGAAGTTTCTTGTTTCACAAATCAAGTGAACTCATTTCATCATGCTAGCATTTGATTCAAAATGAGAGGAATAAAATATTGACTTTATAAGGAAAAAGTAGAGAAACCTAATGCATGGCAATCTTTTTCATAAACATTTGTGATGTACAGGGAAAAGCTTAGCCTATCCGCAAGATCACACAAAGAAGATTAAAAAAAAGACAAAATGGAAGTTTAATGTTTTAGAAATCAAGTGAATCCATTGCAGCCTGCTAGCATTTGATTCAAAAAATGAGTGGATTAAGATAATGTCTGCATAAGAAAGGGGTGCAGATACTTAATGAGTGGCAATCCTTTTTTCTTTATGTTTCCGATATTGAAGGGCCTAAAGTCCTCAAAGAATTTCTTTAATGAAATCTGCTTAGGTAGCTTTCAACCCTTTCTGTGAATACACAGTTCAAGATTTCTTCCTTTAGAATTTGTTGTAGTTACAGATTTCCTAGTCTAGTATAACCAAAATTAATAAAAATAGAGGAATTAATCAACTTACTGTAGGAACAAAAAATCTGGAGATTCGGTCAGCGAGTTTCTGAACAGGAGCTCTGGCAAGCTGAGCAGCTTCAACTAGTTGCACAATTTGGGAAAGCGCAGTCTCTGACCCAACGTGTGTAGCCTTAACCAGTAAGCATCCATTGTCATTCACGGTCCCACCAATTACCTATTTATCAAGTACGGGTCAAAGAAAGAGAGCTCAATTTAGCATTTTTGCTATCTTCCACATGAACACATGTAAATAATACATAGACTGTACCTTGTCACCAGGTCGTTTAGCAACGGGCCTTGCTTCTCCAGTAATCATACTCTCATTCACATGGCTTTGACCGTCAACAACAATACCATCCACAGGAACTTTTTCCCCTGGAACAATCTTGATAATATCATTTTTTTGTAACAATTGAGTACTAATTTGCATCTCGGATGTAACATTTCCATCACTGTCCAATGTTATCAGACAAGCAGTATCAGGAGAAAGTTCAGTCAGCTTTGCTAAAGCATCTGAAGTCTTTCCTTTAGCCATAACCTCCAAAAATTTCCCTAAGAGAATAAACGATATCAACATGGCACTAGTCTCAAAGAAATCCTGCCCTTCAAATTTATCAGAAGTTATTGCTTTTATCACCACATATACAGAATAAAAGTAAGCTGCATTAGTGCCTAGTGCAACCAAAACATCCATGTTGGCTGATTTTCGTCTCAAAGCATGGTAAGCTCCCACATAGAACCTGAAAGTAATACCATTGTTTTAGTATTTTTAGTTTCTTACAGCGTGAATTTATCACCTGTAATTTTCAATGACAGACATGGCGACACTTGAGTAAGGCATCAAAAGGTGAGATTAAAAGAATAATTTTATTACCTTCGGCCCACAATGAACTGCACCGGTGTGCAGAGGACCCACCTAAGAAGTATCCCGATGGTGAGTGCATTATGAATTCTGCACTCTAACCAGTCACCATAAGGATGAATCATTGGAAGTACCATAGAAAACAGAAAAACTGGCGCAGAGAAAAGGCAGCTAAATAAGAATTGGTTTCTATACATCCGAATTTCTTGCAGCCCCTCTGTTTCTCTTCGTCTAGGAGGGACATGCAAGCTTGCATGATACATGCTGGGACCAGAAGAAGCATCTTCAATACACTTTATCAGAAACCTTGGACCAGTTAAATCTGGATCATAACTAACAGTAACTTTATTCTGTTTCAAGTCCATCTCAACAGCATTCACTCCTTCTGCTGATTCCAAAACAGATTCGATAAGGGCAGTATCTTCTGCAGAAATAAAGCCTTCAAGTTTTAGATTTACTTTGTTTGCATCATTCCCAAAACTGATAAGCTCAGCACCAAACCCAGCATCTGCTACCGCTTCAATTACACCTTCTGTATCAATGATGTTTGGATCAAAGTGGACTTTTGCTTCTTCAAGAGCTAGACCAACCACTGCTTTCTTAACTCCATTGGTCATTAAGAGTGCACGTTCAACAGACTCAGAGCAGCTGGTGCAAGCCATTCCTTTAATCCTAAGCCGGCATACTGCAATGTCTGGTTCTGGAAATTCTTCCACTGGAAATCCAGCATCTTCAATGGTTTCCTTAATTACTTTAGCCTAACAGAAAACAAGTGACAGTGTCAGATCAATTCTTCTAAACTCTCTAGAAGGAAAGGGTAGCATACCAATTTAATATTACCAACATCAATGTCCGGGAGCTAGATGAGCTGAGTCATAAAAGATTAGGCATTTACCAATTTAATATTGGTGTCTAGGAGCTAGATGAGCTGAGTCATAAAAGATTAGGCATTCTCCAGGGTAACTTACTGTAGTGAGGTCCGGAAAATAGGTAATAGCAGCCTGGCCATCAAGGGGTGAAACCACAATGTTCTGAACTCCATTAAGGTCATGAAGCACAGATTCTATGGACGTCGCACAAGATGAACACTTGATGTCACCAATTCTGAGCTTGGCCGTTCTAACCTTCTTATCTTTGTTGTCACTATGTTCTGAAACAACAACCACAGCACTATCTGAAGACTGCTGAAGTAGGGGTGTCTTGAGATCGTCACTCTCATTAGCCTTCAGTTTACCATTTTGAAATGCTGACTCCATCTTCAATCAATGATCACCAAATAAGATTTCATCAGACTACAGCGCAAAAGATTTGATGATTGCATACGGATGGTCAGTACACGTGTGATGGCACGATTCTTTTCAGAATCTAACCAAAATGATTATAAAAAAACAGCCAATTTTTTTTTTCACAAAATTAGCTCCATTGTGAAAATTTTTAATCATGCATAATATGTGAGTGAAAATTTAAATCGAAGCTGCACCAGAGAACCGAACTAGAAATGAAAACAAAACAAAACAACATAAAAACAGAGGAAACGATAAAATCAAAAAAAGAAAGAAAGCCAAAAGAGAATAGGACGAAAACCAACGAGAAAGCACCGTCAAGTCGCAGTCAACACGCAAACATGCACAAACATATAAACACACGAAATTACAAACGATGCGGATCTACAGGTGTATCGCCGCACGAACCAATCCATACACAGAAGATGAAACGTAAACGGCTAAAAGATATAGATACCTGAGGGGAAAAGAAGCGTCGGTGGCGGTGATGAGGGGAGAGGTGGAATAGGGGTAGGGATTTTGGTTGCGAGTGTTTTTGATAGAACAGAGAAAGAGAGTGGTGAGGGTAACAGGAGGAGGCAGATTGTCACAGGCAGCAACGGCAAGAGAGAAAGAGAGAGAGAGAGATTTTGCGCCAGAAAGCTCAGATTCGAGGGTTTGTCGGGTTTTATAGGTTGGATTTGCTGTGCTATGATGCGGCTTTTGTTTTTGAATATTTGAAATGTGCAACGTCTTGTTTATTCTTGCGGTTAACCGCCTTGAAACCTAAATCATTCTTTACATGCGTGTGATATTACGTAAAGAGTGACTTAAAAACAAAGTCTATACAAAAATTGACCGGTAAGCGTATTTTTATGTTATTATTTAATAAATTCATAATTATAATTAAGAAGGAATTTGATTTGATTCAACAAATTATAATTTTTGATTACTATTTAAATTTATAAATTTTAAATTAACAGATATGTATGAACTTTTCTTATAATTAATTAAATTATAAGTTAAATAAGATAAGTCTGATTTTTTTTCTTTTTATTTCCAAATTGTATATAATCTTTATGAAAAAGGTCAACTTAATTATGTTAATATCCTAGGGAATTCAACAAGTTAATGTTAAATTAAAACCCTTAGAACCAAAATAAAGGTCATTAAAATAAATTAATCTTGTATTGTGTTCTGAATTAATAAGACAGTGTATGAGTTTTGTGGAGGATAATTTTGATTTTGATTTAATTGTATCTTATTGTAAGGACACTCTTATTTCTAGGCCATATATTAAGGTTTTTTGGATTAAGAGTCAAGAGAATAAGTATGCCCATCTGGTGATTCTATACGCTATAGTAGGTTTCATTTATGGATTCATATGTCTGATATATTATTTGAGATTTATTCAATAATATTATCTTTTCTTTAAAAAAAAGATGGTGTATGAATTAATAAAATGGGGAAAAGTTTTATTTTTCAATAATAAATTGTATATATAGTTGTATTTGGTATGTACGCATATAATTAGGGGCGAAGAAGGTCCTTGTCTTCTGGGAGGTGAAGCACGCAAACGCAAACCAAAGAATTGATGCAAGGACGTGGAAGCTCTTCCATTGCAATTTGCAAGTGAAGCGGGGTCCAACTTCCAAGGCCACACTCCTTGCTGAAAAATACACGAGGGAATGCGTTGGATTTCCACTCGCTCGACATTCCCAACTCCCCACTCGAAAAGCGACCTGCCCGATGCCCACTATCCTCTAGGGTTCCATCCCCATTCCAGAATTAGCTTGTTCATTTGGAGCAGATCAACTGTTCCAATTTTGTTGCTCTTATTCAACCCATTTCATCCGCATATTCATGTAATTCCCATATTTTATTCGTGAATAACATTAGTTGGAACAAGGTAGGAGTGTAAGAGGTGATTTCATTTGTGTTCATTTTATCCATGACGTGACTTCTGGTTAAATCTACCCACCTCAAACCTCTGGAGCTTCATCTAATTGAATTCCAACGCCAAAACGTTAAGGTTAAGGTTATGTTAAAAGAAGTTTTTAACATGATAGAATATAATATAATATTATTCTATCGTTTAAAATAAACAACTTTAGTAGAATGAATTATAATAAAATAAAAGGAAGTGAAAAAATTTTATATTATATTTTATTTTATTCCACATAATAAAAATACGTTATTTTTAATTTGAGAGGTTTATGATACAATATAAAATGATAAACAACATTTCACTGTATTATAATATGAGCTCTTTCATTTCTTTTAAAAA
>JAOTAZ010000218.1:16789576-16802437 GCA_025629785.1 Erythroxylum oxycarpum
GTGTTTGTTTTGAGTTTTTTTATTAAAAATCTCAACCAAATAAGTTTTTGTTTTCAGTTTTTATGTTGCAAATCTCAACAAACAAGTTTTCGTTTTAAAAAAAATAAAAATAAAATAGAAACTAAAAATAAGAAACAAAAATAAAAAAGAAAAATAAATGTGGAACAAACGCTCCCTTAGCATCAAACTTCTCGGGCTTCCTGGCTCTTCAGCTTTCCGTACAAGATATCCAATGTCCTTCCTCTGATACCGATGCCAAAACCCAAGCCAGAATGAGCCCACCACTTAAAATCAAGGGTTATTCGCCTTCTTCTTCTCCGATTAGCTCTCACTCTCAGTAGTGGCTAGTTTTTTAGGGTTTATTCCCTTAAAACAATGCCTCCAAACGAAGACGTGCACTTCTTCGCTTTGTCTTCCGTCAAGATTCCCGATCAAAACCACCAACGGCAGCCGAGACTTCCTCTCCCTCTTCCTTTACCTTTCATTTCACGCACTCTTAATTCTCAAATCGACAAATTCAAACTCACTTTCAGTAATTTCGTCCGCTCGATCCTAACTGGTTCCAATTCCCACCTACATAGACCTCGCTTGCGTCACGGCTCTTCTCTTCTTTCTTTGGCATCTTTGTCGCTGTCTCAGTCGAATGATTCCAAGGGGGGAGCTAAGTTGCCGATCCTCTGTTCGGCGTCATTGTCGCTATCGCAACCGCCGGAGTCGTCGTCGGAGGCCGCGGTCTCACAGCAGAAGGGAAATACTGCTACTACTCACTCCTCGAGTAGACACGACGAGGAGAGGGTTTTGATTAGCGAAGTGTTGGTAAGGAACAAAGATGGTGAGGAGCTGGAGAGGAAAGACCTGGAAGCTGAAGCTGTGGCTGCACTTAAAGCTTCTAGAGCCAATTCGGCTCTCACTGTGCGTGAGGTCCAAGAGGATGTTCATAGGATCATCGATAGCGGCTACTTCAGCTCCTGTATGCCTGTTGCCGTTGATACTCGTGATGGTATCAGATTGGTGTTTCAGGTATAGCAGTTGTGGTTCTATTGATTAAGGTTTTGTTTTTATTGTAACATTCATTTGATTATTCTTTAACTTGAAAATTTTGTTGTATGATAATGCTAGGTTAGAAACATGTGTTCTAATTGGTTTTGAATTGGATGAATGTCTAATTATGCTTTCTTGTGGCATAAGGTAGAACCAAACCAAGATTTTCATGGTCTGGTATGTGAAGGAGCAAGTGTTCTTCCTACAAAATTTCTAGAAGATGCTTTCCGCAGTGGATATGGTAGGTTATGAATATTGGTTCATGACTATGTGTCCGTTCATAGTAAAGTCCTCTTTTATGATGTTTGAGTATCAAAATATGTTAGTGTTAGACCTTCAATGAGCTTGATTTATTATTCTATAAGCTGTGCAGGAAAAGTGGTTAATATTAGGCATTTAGATGAAGTTATCAATTCTATCAATGACTGGTACATGGAACGTGGTCTATTTGGCTTGGTCAGTACTTTTTCTTCTGTATATTTGCTGCTTTACAAATGTTTCTTGCGAGTGTGATCTGGTATTTTTACCTTGTGCTGAAAGAGCAAATTTTCACTTTCAGTGCACTTTTCTGCTTCATCAAAATTAGGTTTCAGGTGTCGAGATCCTCTCTGGGGGTATTATAAGATTGCAAGTTGCTGAAGCGGAGGTGAATAATGTTTCTATACGTTTCCTTGACCGTAAGATGTAAGGCCCACCTTTTATTTGCTTTGAACTTTACTTTTTTTTTTCATGCTATTGTATGAAAGACAGATGCGTCAACTAACATACATATGCACGTGTAAATTATAGTCAAAGCTACTTCTATGTTGAGTAAACTAATTCATTCTTTACTGTTGTCTTAGTGGTGAACCAACCAAAGGGAAGACAAAACCTGAAACAATACTTAGACAGCTTACAACCAAAAAGGGGCAGGTAATTGCAGACCCATATCTTCGCCACCATTATTCTTGCTTTGTATAGTCTCTAGTAAATGCTGAATCCACAAATTGAGAAACAACCCTTGTATTTTGAAGATGTCTGGCATTCAACTGAACAATGGGCATCTACATCTTTGTGTGTCCAACATATTCTAGGCCTTTTAATTATTGTCTTCTATTGCTTAGCGTGGTTTTGCTGTCCACTCATTCATGGTTAAATGGGTCATCTGTTTATTTCTAATGGTTGGGAGCTCTATCAAACTTCCTCTCCTTTTTCCTTTTTTTTCGTTGCCATTATCCTTCCACAGATTTACAGCATGCTTCAAGGAAAGAGAGATGTGGATACTGTGTTAACCATGGGAATAATGGAAGATGTCAGCATTATTCCCCAACCTGCTGGAGGTAAAACTTTAACCTTGTTTTCTATGGAAGAAACCACGGCTTGGTCTTCACTGCTCTTCAAGCATCACTCATCTAAATTAGACTTGGCTTTTGTGAAGTTAAATTCTGATGTTTTGTGCTTTACATGGATTCTGTATTATTATATATTTGGCATATTGATTCGCATGTGTTATCATATAGTTTTTTTATATGATTGTTTTCTTCTCGTTTCATGATTATATCTAGACACCAACAAAGTTGATTTGATAATGAATGTTGTTGAGCGTCCAAGTGGTGGGTTTTCTGCTGGTGGTGGAATATCAAGTGGGTGAGTGAAAGTTTGGATCTTTTAGAGCTATATGTATGTTCAAAAGTTTTTGTTGAAGACTGTACATGCTATACTTTGTTCATATGTGAGTTTTATAACATGTATTTCTGATTATCTTTTGAATTCTAGGATCACAAGTGGCCCTCTATCAGGACTCATTGGAAGGTAATGCTATGTAAGAAATATGATTATTGTTTTCTTTTCTTTTTTCCTTTTCCATCACATGCAATTCAAATGGGCCAGTAAATGTCAAACTAACTTCCCTGCATTCTCTCTTTTCTTTTTCTGATCCAGCATATTTCATTTATTATTTTATTACCGTCACCTGATCATGTTCTGTTTTACCTGTTCTATTGTCATTCCAGCTTTGCATATTCTCATAGAAATGTTTTTGGAAGAAACCAGAAGCTCAATATTTCATTGGAGCGAGGGCAGATTGACTCCATATTTCGCATAAACTACACAGATCCATGGATTCAAGGTGATGATAAGCGAACCTCAAGAACCATTATGGTTCAGGTAGCATCTTGTGTTTCAATGTCATCACACTTACGTGGTCACGGTGGTGGGCTCTTTTCTCCCTCCATCTGGTCTAATTCTTTCTATTCTAGAATTCAAGGACCCCTGGGAATCTTGTTCATGGTAACCAAACTGGCAATAGTAGTCTGACAATTGGCCGCATAACTGCTGGCGTAGAATTCAGTCGACCTATAAGGCCAAAGTGGAGTGGAACTGCTGGGCTTATTTTTCAGGTACTTGCATCATTCAAGTTTTATTTTTTGCTTTTGTCAAGACATGATCGTTAGGGAGAACACCTCTAAAAGAATAGCTAAGAAAGTCCATACCTCATTTGGCAGTTCAGCTCATGTGGTTGATTCATAAATTTTTAATTCCAATACCTCAACTATTGAACTTGAATTTTTTGGATATGTCATAATAGTTTTGTTTCCTATGTACCACTTCTTCATGTTATTTCTTTTGGTGTTTTAAACTGCAATTCAAACTGTTGACTTCTTCATCAATTCTAACATGCTCAGCATGCTGGTGTACGGGATGAAAAAGGAAATCCAATTATTAAGGATTGCTATGGTAGTCCTCTTACTGCAAGGTATAATCTCCATTACTGTATCTATTGCTACCTGGATATTTTAGTTACTTCTATGTCCTTGTTGCAAATATGCTAGAAGTAGAATGTGATGTTGCTTCTTCGCTGTTTGTCATGCAGTGGCAAGAACTGTGATGATATGCTACTAGCAAAAGTTGAAAGTGTTTATACTGGATCTGGTGAACATGGCTCATCAATGGTTGTTATTATCATTAAAATTTTTTTTCCTACTTTTATTATGATTGTATTTGCTTGCTTTTCTTTTTACTTGTCAAAATTATGTCGCCAATGACTATATTTATTTGTATTTACGAACACCACCATCACTTGTGTTTCTTTACAGTTTGTATTGAACATGGAACAATGTCTTCCTCTTTGGCCTGAGTGGCTGTTTTTCAACAGAGTAAATGCTCGCGCAAGAAAGGGCGTAGAAATAGGTCCGGCTCTTTTTCTTCTGAGGTATGGTGTATGTTTGATGTCTCTTAAGTTGTAATATGCTTAGTTGAACCGGTATACTTGCGACAGCGGAACCGGGATGTAAAAATACTGGATAAACCAGAAGGGTGTTCCCCGATACAGTTTTGAAAAGATTATGGCCCATTTACTTGTTCTTATTATTAACAAATGTTCCTGAAAAACTTCTTTTGGATAAAAAAATTTGCACTTTTTTACTTTTCCATCTGCATATTTCTCATGACAATACTTGGCTGTGATAGTTTGATTCATCATGCTGACTCGGCTCTTGTTCCAATTTTGTAGTTTATCTGGTGGCCATGTAGTAGGTAAGTTCTCTCCTCATGAAGCCTTTGCCATCGGTGGCACAAATAGTGTGCGAGGGTATGAAGAAGGTGCTGTAGGGTCTGGACGGTCTTATGTTGTTGGCTCCGGTGAAATTTCTTTTCCTGTGGTAAGTGATGGCAACAACTATTCTATAAATTTTGTATTTAATGCTTTATGGTACTTGTTTCTCTTTTCTTTTCCTTTATCATGATGCGAGTTGATGATATTTGCATAGGCATTGCATGTCTTGCTGCCTGTGGAAAGTGAACTGTATCGATCCTCTTCTCTTCCTTGTTTTGCAGTTGGGCCCTGTGGAGGGAGTTGTTTTTGCTGACTATGGTACTGATCTAGGCTCTGGGTCCACTGTGCCTGGTAGGTTATCTCATTTTTGTTACCTGCCCTTTCCAAATTTGGATGTTGGCGAAGGTGAATGTCCTGACACTTGCACGGGGGACAACTCTCAAAACATGTTTCGGAAGCATCCACCATCATAAATCTAAAGTCTTTTCCTTGTCCTTGAGCGTAATGATTGATGTGACAATATATGGAGTTTAGTCTTTTAGAACTTAGCAAAACCGTCCTTGTGGTATCTTCTGTTGAGTTCAAAGCCCTTTTGACAAACTCCAATTAGCTGGAAATTCCGGTTGTTGCTTGCTGTTTTAGGCACCGTTTTAGGCACCTTAAAGAAGTGATGGGGCGTTACGTCCTTTTGTTTTTCAAAATAAAAATAAAAATCAAATAACATAAAAATCTAAACAAGCGTCTCTAGAACATTTTGACATTTGTGATTGAGAATTCTGATTCTTGTTGAACAGGTGATCCAGCTGGGGCAAGGCTAAAGCCTGGAAGCGGATATGGGTACGGCTTTGGCGTTCGTGTGGACTCACCATTAGGCCCTCTGCGTCTTGAATATGCATTTAATGATAGACATGCGAAAAGGTTCCACTTTGGAGTTGGTCATCGAAATTAGACCCTTTCCTAGTTTGGACTTTGGAGTTCCCAACTCTTTCTTTTGTTGCTGTTCCCCCGTCCATTTCTAATATCATCCACAGATGCTTATATTTTGAAAGTACAGCCTTTCGTTTATTGCATCGTAGTATTATAAGGCCTCTAGGGCTAGCGGCATATCAGTTTTATGTCTGTGGACCTGAATTATATAACATATCCTTTTGTTATATAAAAATTATCTGGTAAAAAAGGTGAAATTTGGTTTATTTCCTTTTCATGTGTATGATGTGAGATTTGAGAAAAGGATGCTATCTTATGTATGTAACCCTGTGCAGGATAATATAAAATCTCTGTCGGACTTGAAAGGAGAGGCTATGTTGGTGTTGGGTAGGTTTTGATTCCATTCCTGGAAACTAGCATTCAACGTTTGTGAAAAGTACACTTTCAACATCTTTTGAGACATCCAATTTGTCAACAATTCATTGTTCAATACACGTTTTAGGAGAACTGGTCCAAAATATCAATCCTCTAGGTAACATGACATGATCCTACGGGGTGGTCCAAATGGTTCATGGAATCTCTTTAAAGCTTCTAAATTATCGTGGAGGTTTGTGTTATGTTTATGTCTTGTGGTTCTACAAATTTTTTCTCGAATATTAGGAGGCGGAGTCCACAAAACTAAGTGACTGATCTTGAAACGTGGGGATGATGATAAACAAAAAATATAGCATTTTCGAAAAAATTCTATTTAATGTATATCTGAAGAATATCAGTTACAGGTCTACTGTAAAAAAGAAAAGAAAAGAAATGTTATACATACAGTTCTTAGAGGGAAAAAAAAAAAGTAGGCTAGATAAGATGAGGGTTGGGTAGGTTTTGTGTCCATCACAGGGAACTCGCATTTAATGTTTGTAAAATAAAGCTTTTATAACATTTTTGGTGTGGCAGTGGCACCCAACTTCATCAATTCAGTGTTCATCAAAATCGTACTAAAACATGGGGCCAATAAAGCTTTGCAATGTCTGGAAACACATAACATGTTCCTTCTTTCAGAATTGGCTTTTTCTTCTTTTTTTTAATTTTAATTTTCCTGAGCGGTAAGAAATATGATCGTTGACATTAAGATGCTCAAATTATAACGCTAATGTACAGGTAGTTGGCCTCTCACTTTCCACAGACAGCAAATTGTACAATGAAAATGGCTATCATGCAAAGGAACAGATACTCTGTTCCACTCTTCTTGTGCCAACCCTATGTCACCCATTTTTATCTATACATTTCATTAAAATATTATGAAATGAGTGGATTAGAGTGAATAGAACAGAATTGCTGTTGGTGGAGTAAAACACAGGATCTCCTCGCACTGTGCAATGCCCTTCATGAAGCAAAAGATATAATTAATGAGAACTATGAATTAACTTCACCTGTACATAAGATATCACATTCCTTCCTGACATTGCCATTCACTTCCTACATTAAGTTGATGTATCGTACTTTGCTCTTAGGAACAAGTAAGACAATTGTTGCCTCCTTAAGGTGCAAGCACTTTGGTTTTGGAGTTGAATTTAATCAGTTAGAAACGGGAAGCTAGTGCATTTAGAGTAACCATTAGTTAACAAAAATAAGTGCACAGTAAGAATGCCTAAGTGTCCTTTATCGGTAAAATAATCATTGTAGTGGAGCAAAAGGCCATAAAAAAGCAACGGGACCCTCCTCCCCAAACGCCACTTGGCAAGCTTAATAAATAAATAATATGTTTTTCTTTTGTGTTATAATTATTTATCAACTTAACAGCATACTTATTAATTATATCACATAATTCAGATTTTATTGATAAAAGTTGTAGAAAGAAATAGTAAATAGAAAATGACAAAAGGAATTTTCTATTTCTTTCTTGTCTGTAAAATTCAATGTATATGAGGTATTTATATACAACTAGGCGAACTAAATATTCCTAATTTTATGATATTCAATCATATCAATTAGTTAGAAATAAGGATCAATTAGCTATAATCAAGGATAAGATAGGGTATATTTTTATAATAATAAGATTAATGATAGGATTAATAATAAGATGATAATATTATTGTTAAAACCCTGCTTGAAAACAAGATCTTTAAATCGCCAAAGTAGATAAGACTTTGTGAACATGTTAGCAGTGTAGATTATGAGGAAACAGGAACTTGTTTATTTCCTTGGAGAATATGACGTTGAACAAGCTGACAATCGATCTTGATGTGTTGTTCTGTTCACGAAAGATATCATTATGAGCAATTTGCATAGCACTATGGTTACCTTAATTGAGAGGAATTGCAAATGGGATAGATACACTCATATCTTGAAGCAGCCATCGTAACCAAAGGAGTTCAAAGGTAGTATTAACAAGAGCTCTATATTCAACTTTTGTACTAGATCGAGAAACAATTGTTTGTTTCTTATTGCGTCAAGAAATGAGAGATATGCACAAAAAGAGACAGTAACCAAGCGTGGATTAAAGGTTAATTGGGTCCCTAGCTCAATCAACATCAAAATAGGCTTATAGCTTCATTAAGGAAGAGTAGCTAAAAAGAAGGCCATAAAAGAGCGTACATTGGACATGCCTCAATATATAAAGAAAAACAAGGAAGTGAGTGGTATAAGTTGCAGACATGAATTGACTTATAACAACATGAACAAAATCTGGATGAGAGACAGTAAGATAGATAAGACTGCCAACCGATTGGCGATAAAGGGTACCATCACTAAGTAGACTTCCATTAGTAACAGAAAGGTGATTATTGGAGTCAAGTGGAGTGCAAGCTATCTTAGTATCAGTATGTCAACTCGAGAGATGAGATCACTAGCATACTTGCTTGTGACACATAGTATTTAGATTTATCTAATGATACCTCAAACCCAAAAAAATAGCTTAAATTACAATTTAAGGACAAAGATACCTTATATGTCATCAATAGTTCTTATCGTATCATCCATATAGAAAAGGAGAAGAGTCTTTATCTGTTTTTTAAAGAAATAAGGCATGATCATATAAGTTGATCTTAAAACCAAGTTGTCTACTTGTGGAGCTAAATTTTACAAACAAGGTTCGAGGAGCTTGTTTTAATTTATACAAGGCTTTGCGGAGATGAAAAAATTTATTTGGAGGATGATCATATCCCGGAGGAGTTTGCATGCGCCCTTCTTCTGTAAGATCATTAAGGATGGCATTCTTGACATCCATTTAGAATAGTTTCCATCTTTTGCTAGCAACAACAATAATAAGACTGCATACTGAAGCCAATCGGGCTACAGAAGCAAAGACATACTTATAATCAATGTCATATTCTTGAATGAATCCTTTAGCAACAAGGCAAGCTTTGTATCTTTTCACTAATCCATCTGCTCGAATCATAATTTTGTAGAACTTTTTATAACTAACAACTTACTTATTTAGAGTTAAGTCAACCAAGTCACAAGTATTCATGTGGGTAAGTGCCTATATTTCTTCCTCCATTTCTTTCTGCCATAAAGGATCAGAGCTAGCCTTAAGATATATGTGAGGTTCATATAGAGAGACAATAACAGAATAAACATAAAAATCATGAAGACAGACGGAGGGTTGACTTACATTATCAATATGATGAAGCAATGATGGTGGAGGGCAATGTTTTGATGAGGTATAGTCATGTGGTGGATTTGATGGATTCACAACTATAGAAGATGCAGCGAGATCAGGTGTAAGTGGATTCAAACTATAAGGTTTACTAAAAGACCTGTAAAAGAAATGTTAAGAAAAGAGATAAAGTGGGATCAATTAGCTATAACTAAGGATAATATAGATTATATCTTATAACGTTAATAATAATATTATCATCTTAAGATTAATCTTATCATTGTTAACAATAATATCTTCTTCTTATCATTAACTGACCTTTTATAATAATATTATCATCTTATCATTATGTTAATAATAATATTACCATCTTATCATTCTTATTATCATTAGAAGATATACACTATCTTATCTTTGATTATAGTTAAGTGATCCTAATATAGTAGAAGAAATATGATCAAGACAAGAATGCCAAAGATAAGAGGTGACATTCCCATTAATAATATTATCATCTTATCATTATGTTAATAATAATATTACCATCTTATCATTCTTCTTATCATTATAAGATATACACTATCTTATCCTTGATTATAGCTAATTGATCCTAATATATAGTAGAAGAAATATGATGAAGACGAGAATGTTAAAGATAAGAGGTGACAATCCCATTAATAATTTTAGATGGAAGATGTTGGACCCTGAACTTTTCTTGAAAAATAGAAATTATTAAATGAAATTTAATGAGAAAATATGGTATGATTCCTTGTAATGAATGAAAAGTATGAATGAATCTATGAGCATTTGATGAAATGAAAGACATTTGAGTTTTCTTGTGTTTTGCATATGTTTAATAAAAAGGTGATGTAGTATGGTTTTGAACATGACCTTGTCTAATGAGTAGAATGGTGTTTGTTGTATTTTTGAGACAATTTCTTGATTTGGTGTGGATGGGTTGACTCTATTAACTCCCTTGAGTATTATGGAAGATTCTAATGATTTATCATATGTTATGTATGTGTTGTGGGAGCTTTACTGAAATTGATATGGTTTTTTGATGTCGGAGTTCAGAGTTCGTTCTTAAGCATTTTGTTTTCTTTGATTCCGAACCCTTCGATTTCTTAAGCATTTTACTTTCTAAGGCACAATAAGAATGATATAACTATCAAGAATATAGATGTTGCTCAAATGTTTCGAAAGTCTGACTATGTTCCTTTACAAGTGTTGTTTGTTTTCCCTTAAATAGTCAATTTCATCAACTAGCCATTGCTTCACTTGCATCTTTAGTCAACTGGATGGATTTAAATCTGAATAAATTTGATGCCATCTTTAGCAAAAATCTTCCAGTAATCACAGGGTTAATATACAACCTTCATAATTAGTAGGATCTTTTCGGATAAACCATTTCTAATAAGGTAAGTTCATAATGAAGGTTCCTGCAAGAAAGAAAACATATTTCTTATGATTTTATTTCTTTTTAAGAATTAGACCATTAAGTATACAAAAAATAAATCCAATTTGAATTTTGAAATATTATATAGTTATCATCAAAATCATTAATCATAAAACTTGAGCTAACAAGTTCTCCCTTTTTGATGATGACAAGCAATAATAGATATATTTTTCAAAATTCAATTTAATAGTAGATGATTTCAAAAGATACCTGTGACTTTTATATATTCAAACATAATTAGAAGGAGTTTGTTTTTTAAGAAAGGAGCCTATCGTTTATATATCACAGATTTTCACAAGTTTAACATCATAATCAATCACATATAAAATCGAGGCAACATTGAGAAATATATCATCATATATGCAAAAATATTCAAAAATATATCCACATAAACTCTCCCCCTTTTTCATTATCAAAATAGTAAAGTATAAGGAGAAAGTGAAATAAAACATAATGAAACAGAAAAATATCAATTGACACAATTAGTGAGGATTTTTCCTAAGGAGAATTTGCAAATCTAGGACTTGGTTTTGGAGGTTGTCAATTTGTTCACGTATTCGATCCTGATTACCGTGAATGTCCCTCAACTATTGTAAAATATCCATACTGTTTGGGTCCTGAGGAGGGACATGAGCTTGTTGTTCTAGACTAGGACCTACAATTTCTGTTATCCTTTCATACCTCTACTCTGAGGCAGGACCCAAGAAGTCTACTACTCTTTCTGTTTTATTTTCCACCTAAATATTTTCTTTCAACTTGTACCCGAATTGGGAGGGGATACAAGAATGAAACTTGCCAGGCTCATACCAAATCAGATTGTCAAAGGGAACGCCAAAATATGCAAAGATCTTGGTTAATAGCATTCCATAAGACAGACCTCTAGTAGTGTTCTTGTGGCTTCCCTTTTCCACTATAAACTTTAGAATCATTGCTGGGAGATTCATTTTATTGCCCTTTAATAGATTGTATACTACATAGGTATCTAGGAGACTACATCTTTCTACTAAGCTACTTCTTGGAAAAATTAAAGAAGCTGATATTGATGCAAGACATCTAGGCATTAGGTCTATATTTCTACACATAGGTCTCCCTGTAGCATCCTGTTACCCATGTTAGGGCTCGAATTGTGATTTCTGAGATTTTGTGAGAAATTAGAAAATTGCATTTTTCATGCATCATATTTGTGACATGCACATTTTGCACAATTATCTGATTGTATATGCATTCATTGACATTTTTCGGGTACAATTGAATTGTTATTGATGATTAAATTGAATTTTGACAATTCTGGTATTATTTAGATTATTTTGGGGATTTTTGGTGAATTTTGGGAAAATACTGATTTTTGGGCCAATTATGGGATGACAAGTGGCAATCAATAATTGGGACAAGTGGCTATATTAAACACATGACAAATGGCTATGCAAGTATGACATGTGGCTTAGGGTAGTGAGGACATGTGGTTTGATGGAGTTAGAACACGTGTAAGACATGCATTACTTACGGGTAAGAGTTGAAATTAGGGAGAGGAGCTTTGCATGTTCTCTCGGTTGAAACCTATAAGCCATCCGATTGCGATTTCTGCTTTTCTTGCTGGATTGATCTGTTTCTTTGCTGGTTTTTGTGGCCGATCCATGTGAGTTAAATTTAACTTGAGCTTGTTGTTGTTTTCGGTGGATTTTCCATCTTACAGTATACATGCATGCTAGCCGAATAGAGTTTGAAGTTTTATTTCGGTTTGCATGTGTTCTTGGTTAGAACTCTAAGACATCCGATTGAAAGTTCTGGAAACCCTTGCTAGCTTGATCTGCTTTCTTTTGCTGGAGTCATACCCTAATCAAGTAAGTTAGTCTGATCTGAGTTTTTGTACCTGTTATTTGATGAATTTCCAGTGACAGAATGCATGCATGTAGGTAGTGATGTTGGTTTCGGTTTTGAGTTTCTTAGATGATGGATTCGAGAGCTAGAACTTGTTTCAAGTGGCTTGAATGAACTTTAGATTGGAACATAGGTCTATATTCTGTTAATATTTTGAGAGAAATCGTAGAGGAAAATATATGTGTTTCTGTCCGTGTTTATCTGGAGAAGAAGATTTCATGATTTGAGTATAAATGTTGGATTTTTATGAGTTGCATGTAAGTGTGGAGCTTCTGAGTGAGTTAGAAATATGGTTTAGGGTGTTCCTGGAGTTGAATGGAGGTAAAAATGAGCTTGATTGAAGTAGACAGAGAAACCTGGATTCGGGGAAGACGAACCAGACGTCGCGACGAATTAATTTAAATTAATTTGTTAGTCGCGACGTGTGCACATCTGAGT
>JAOTAZ010000218.1:16817432-16828220 GCA_025629785.1 Erythroxylum oxycarpum
TCATAAATTAAGTAATAAAATCATTGAAAATTTTAATTTGAACGGTTAAAAAAAATTAATTTAATAATTTTTAAAAAATTAAATTTAATAATTGTTAAACTATAGCTTAGACTTGTAACTCAAAAAATAGACAATATGTTAAACCTTTTCTCAAATATTTTCAATGATAGGGTAATAAATATAATTTAAATTGGTTTAAACATGGATTTAATGTTAACTTTAAAGAAAGCATAGCTGAAATAATATATGAGCTACAAGTCAGCAATCTTCAAAATTTCAACCAATGAAATTTAACAAGTTCACATTTGAAAAGAGGAATCTCAAGGCAAGTTGCGAATATAACGAAACCAAAACAGAAGTAGACAAACGTGGTTAATGAGTTTGATAAAATAGAGAGAGATGCCTGAAAATCTCATAACAAGACAGAGACAGGTAGGTTCGAGGGACAAGAAAGAAGTCAAGGAAGACACTCGTGTTCTCTTGGGACATCGAAGAGCATATAGATTGATGCATAAAATCTGGTCAGAATATGGATGCTTCTGCTGCTGCATGTCTGATCGTGATTATGGGCCTGTATCTATTTAATTAATCATCTCCATAAATTCATGTCTCTCCACTTCTCTCAAACTCGAGGAAACTTCAAGCTTTATTGTGCAATTGGTGTAATTTTGCTCTCACGTCATGTTGTTAATTAAGAGAGCCTTTGCGTGTGTAGTGCACAGAAAGAACAATCTTTAGATATGGAAATAATAACCAACTGGAATTTAGAAATCAATGTCATATAGCCATTGCCATTGACATAAAAAGAGAATAACACAAATTTCAGTTAGAAGGTCTCTCTTAATTTGCATGTACATGGCGTGAGAAATAATAGTCGTGCATGGCAATTGAGCTGTGATTCGAGAATTGATGCACTTTAATTTCTCCTACCAAAGATAAAGGGTCTCCATACATTGGAAATCTACAAGATTTTTTTATTTCCAAAGAAACCGTTGCACCAATCCCCAAGATACATTAGTTAATCAATAAGTCAGAACTATTGACAATATTAAACTTGGTGTAGTGTTAAGACACATAGCCTAGCTAATAACCTACCCCTCTATATATGTCTCCATCATATTTCTATAATTCTTCCACCTCTCGTTGCATGGAAGCTTGCCGTGAGATTGCTTAGATTAAGCTACATGGCATTGGAAACTATTGAGCTAGCTGCCTAAAACTCCCCGTATTAGTAACTCCCTTTGGTTGGGAAAAAGCATGAAGTCTGCTATGTCATGGGAATTGTGCTCCATGTAGTGAAGTTTGACATTTTAGAGACTTCAGTCTGTCCACAGGGGCATTTGTACATGATGTGACAATTTGAAGGACACAAACTGCCTTTCCAGTTACTTCACCTTCGGCTTTGTGCTTGGACCCGGGATTCTTAGCTTCCCAACAAGCATGGGTGTGGGACACTTTACTTCTTCCGTCTTCCCACAAACATTGTGGACTTAGCTCGTCACACACCTACAAAACTCAACTTGTCCCTTCCAAGTTCTCATTCAAAAAGGAAAGGAAACCGAAGTCACTCATTTCCGTAGTCTGTGTCTTAATTTTTCGGGTCAAGCCAAAACTTAAATACTTGTTGGTAATTAATGTGATTACAACCTTTTATGGATATGACGGTCCTAATCGTACGTAATGTCTTTGTCTCAAATGCCTATAGTATCACACTGAATGACTCCGAGTCATGACATATGCCCAACTTTTGATATGTTAATTTCCCAAATTTCAATAATCTTCTTTCTTAGCTTTTGTTATTCGCATGTTACTTTAATTTAATTACAGTCATCTCTTGAACATTTTCTTTCTATCTTTTGTTTTTATTTAAGTTCATCCTTACATTTTTATGTATCTTTTCACGTAGTAAATTATGAAATGTTAGTTCATATGGATATAAATTATAACTATTGAAAGCATATTCTCAAAAACTTTGTCAAGAAATTTTATTGCCAAATCTGAGATTGATGATGAAGTTGTTTATGGATTGATCTCTTTTCATAAATTCTTTTTTTATTCTGCATGCAGATATATGTATATAAAATGGTTAAAACAAATTACAATTATTAAAGAATATAATTCAAAATTCTTGGACTATGATGCTCATAAGAGATAGATAACGAAAACATCAAATCTCTTACTAATATGAAATAAAGTTGAACTAGAAATAAGCATATGTTACAGACACGAGAAATGTTTTTGGTTAATAACTATCTTCTATATTTATATATAAAAATTCCATGATGGTTTGCTACTGCCAATCGCTCAATAATTGCATCCTGGAAACATTCATCTGAATTATAAGTACCCTTGGAACAAAAACAAAATTTTCAATGACACTGAATGCTATCAGTACTCCTCCTGCAGGTGATGAGCTTTATGAAGATCAGTAAATCCTATCTAGTCTGCCCTTAGCTAGCTGGTACCATCGTTGTTTTTGTTACTGTATGCGTACCATTCACGTAAACAAATGCCAGTCTGATTGTTGCTATGTTAAAACATACTCTGTCTCCTACACACACACATATATATAGATATGACATATACTAGGCATTATCATCTGACAAACTCATCCGGTAAATGTCATATAAAAACTTGTTACTATCAAATATTTCTAATTCAGTGATAAAAAAAAATTATTAAGGAGACATAATGGTAAAGAAAATTTATGTTGGATGTATGATTTTCTAATTTTTATGTTTACGTCACTTTATTGTAACATATTAAATTATAATTGTAATTTTAACAATGTATTTGACTATTAACAATGGAAAGAGATACATTTGTTTAGATTAGAATTATATATGTCAATGCCTCGATGTCTTCTCTTCGTCAAGTGATCAAAATGTGGATGCCTGCTCTCTGCTGTGTGGGAATTTTAGAATAGAAAGGCAACAGACGCATGAGGAATGAAAGAGGAGATATGTAAGGTTCGTGGGCAGGAAGAGTACTTGGATAAAAATTAACCTGTGCTCTCTTCGAATAAGGAAACAGATCGATGTATATAATTGGGTTGGTGAGAGGCTAATTTCGTTCAACTATTGGATTTGACTAAATAATGTATTTGAACTTAGTCGTTTTGGCAATTGAGTCTGCGAGAACTTAATTAGAAAACAGACCATCTTCTGCTATGGAAATTGAGATTTTTGGTTCTGCAGCATTAGTAGCAGGAATAAGAATACAACCATGTGGGGGAGGGGAGGGTGTAGTAGACAAGCACCAAGAAAAGAGAGAGATTTTGGAGGAATAGCCAAGACTTGAACACTGAGTTTGGTTGGGACAGTATATCAGAAGGTTCTGAGTCAAGCCGACCAGGGCGCGCCCACCAAAGCAATTGCTGGGATAGTTAGAACTATTTGTTTCCCGATGGAATTGGATAAAACCAAAAAGCCAAATGCAATACATGTATGGCTGTAGTCGTAACACCAAACTCTCTCCAACTCTCTACACACATTCTTGTTTGGATTAGGAATGAAGATTTATGAGAGACAAGCCTCCATCCCTAATTACCAACTTTGTCTTTGGCCCATCTTTCTCTCCCTGTGCTTCAAACTCTTTCTTGGTTATTGATAGATAAGATACTCCCAAAAAAAATAATTTTAGTTCCTTCTTTGATCCTTTCAATCTTTTCACACGCTATTCAACTAGCACCCTTGTTCTTTCAAGTCCCAATATCATCTCTCACCACAACACCATCCTCTCATGCTCTACCCTTTTGTTTTGTGCCCCTCCTCCCCACTCTCTCACTTTGCTTTTGGCATATTTTCTCTATTGTTTAGTCACACCTCACAAGTGATATCTTGTCTCTCCTTTTTCGCTCTATTGGATTTACTTTATCAACATTGATCTTATACATTTTTCCTCCAAACCCTTCGACCTTACACTTCTTTTTCTCATTTGATGATCTTGTTCAGTGATCTCCACCATATAACCTTTTCGTCATCTTTTATTTCTGTTCTACTCTCTCCTTCTCTTTCTCTCTTGTAATCAAGTATCTCTAGTCAATCCCACCTCTCCTCATGGCTGATCCATATTCCAATTACCTTAGTGGGTGGTATAACCTCAATCAACTCCACTATTTCTCTGCCTCAACATCATCTTCAAATCCTTCTTTCTATGGCTGCAACAGTCACTCTGATGTTCATGATATCACCAGTTGCTGTAACTCTTGCCTTCATCCCCAATCCTCACCACCTTCTCCTCCTCTGAAAGAACCTCTTCCACTTCTCAGTTTAAGCCCAACGAGGCATGATGATCGACAAGATTCTTCGCACAGTGTCATGGAACTTGACAAGAACAAGGACAAAGAAGGTAGCCTCTGCCAACATGAAGAAACTGTGACTGTGGCTCTGCATCTAGGGCTTCCAAGTCCAAGTTCTGCGGAATTGATCTCCAGGTTCTCCTCTACAGAGATCTCATCTGATAAAGAAGAAGTCACTGTTGATTCTGGTTGTAATCAGTCAAGCAGTCTCAACAAGGGTCACTATTGGATCCCCACACCTGCTCAAATTCTAATCGGTCCTACACAGTTTTCATGTCCTCTTTGCTTCAAGACCTTCAATAGATACAACAACATGCAGGTAATGTTTCAAAGAAATGAACATGATCACCATGTTTCAAAAGCTTTTACCTTTGTCGTCCTCTCCTATCCCTTTCTGCGTTTCTTCTTTAGAGTCTTTCATATGCAGGAAAAGATGAGAAGTCCCCAATCCTATCCTTTTCTCGTATTTCAAGCTTTTGCTTTTCATTGTTTCCTAAGCAAGCTGGTCTATTCGAGCGGAGAGGATTGAATGGGTGCTTTCAGGAGTTTATCTTTCCTTTTTTCTCTACTTTAAAACATTATATATATATGTATATATATCTTTCCTTCGTGTGCTTTCTACTCTTTGAATTTAGGCTTTTTAATCTCTTAGCTAAGCCCTCCCCATTCCCTTCTTTCCTTTCACCCACTCCTTTTGCATGATTTGTGGGCTTTGGGATTTAAAAAGTAAGAACAAATCTATCTATCTGGTCCATATCTGAGAATAAGATCAGTTGTTCTCTTTATGTGATTAAACAATTCATCGGTCATTGTGCTCTTTGCACATTGAAGTTTGTGTCACGCATTGACAGGTATGTAAAACTGAAACTATTCCACCTCCTGCCAAGCCCTAGAGCAATTTTGCACACTCAACGCCAAAGACCGAAGCTTTGCGGCTAGCTCAATCTCGGGCAGCTTGTTAATTATCTTCATTCTTCTATTAATTAGAGAAGCTTTACTCTCAACTTTAAGTTACCGCTTACACCGAAGAACTAAATTAATTTCTAGTTAAAGCTGCCAATTTCTTCTTATTATTTTCTTCACTGTGTATGTCAAGAACGAAGACCAAGCCGTTACCTCTCTCTAGTTATCTTTCCACCTCCTTATTCATCACTTTTGATCCGAAAATTTTTCAAATGACATGTTTCATTTCATCATCCCTTATTTACTAGCACTACATGCGAAAGCTTAGAGTATTCAATTGTTGTTCAGCTTTGGATAAGATTCATGCTTTGTGTTAATTCTAAATTACACAAGTATTCGTTTCCGTATGGGAAAAGATATGTTCAAAGTTTGTAAAGAACTGCTGGTCCCAAATTTATTGAGCCGATTCTCCTTTTCCTTCATCAAAATTATCACTTCCTACTTTGACAGGTACTTGCAGTCGATTCTTTGTACCTGCAAAGAAAAATTTTTGCGTTTTAGAATTTTAATATGGACTTATCGTTTGTTTCTGTAGATGCATATGTGGGGGCACGGATCTCAGTATAGAAAAGGTCCAGAATCTTTAAGAGGGACACAGCCGACTGCAATGCTGAGGTTACCTTGTTACTGCTGTGCACCAGGATGTAAGAACAATATTGATCATCCAAGAGCCAAACCTCTGAAAGATTTCAGAACCCTCCAAACTCATTACAAGAGAAAACATGGAATCAAGCCTTTTATGTGCAGAAAATGTGGCAAAGCTTTTGCAGTTAGAGGCGATTGGAGGACCCATGAGAAGAACTGTGGAAAGCTCTGGTATTGCACTTGTGGTTCAGATTTCAAACATAAAAGATCCCTCAAAGATCACATCAAATCGTTTGGGCATGGACATGCAGCTTATGGCATTGACTCTTTTGAAGAAGAAGATGAACCCGCCTCAGAAATTGAGCAAGATAACGAATCCTCTCAGTGATATGATGAAGAGACTTGTTATAAAGATCGTCCCAAAAATTCAGCTCATATACCATTTTTTAAAAGCCAGGCTCTCTTGTTCTCACTGCTTCATCTTTTCTTATTCTTGTAGTAGGGTATCCTTCTAAAGATTTGGAAGCTTTTTCGTCTTTCAGACTTAACAATATAAATTAATCTAGGTGAAGATTCCGCAAATTCATCACTTTGATTCTCTGCGTTCCTGTGTATGCATTCGACGATCATCTTCTAGAAAAACTTGCTTAAAATGATGCAGAACAGAACTAGACAAGTATAACGATAGAGCTTGTGAACTTTAGCACGTACGATGAAGCCCTTATTAGGTCTCCATATTTATGTTCCACTGAAGCATCCACCGGTTCATGACTTCTGTATACACTGACTCGTTATCAGCAACTTATGACTTAAAGGGGTTTGCAAGGTAGAGCTTACTGTTGGAGGGCTAAGCAAAGATAAATGACCTGATATGATTATAAAATACATGACAGAATGGACCTTTCGTTTTGTTCGCGGGGTGAGTTACGTCAATGTTTTACGTCTTCAGTAATTCCTTTCTGAAGGAGTCTCTTATGACAGTGAAAAAGTGAAAAAGGGCGGCACAGGTCACTACAGGACCGGTCTATGTGTAGCTAGGATCCTCTACCTGGGCTGCACAGGTAATACTTGAAACAGAATAAGTATATTGTGTATGGGGCAAATGGCAGTGAGAAGTGCTTGTCAAAACCAACCTGTAAATAAGAAAAAAAAACAAAAAAAAAAAGAGAGCAAGCCTAATAGCCTATGTGTTCAAACAATGCTTTTTTAGTGAAGCAATTAATGGGTCGGAGGAGAAGGTTTTCACTGATGGACAGAGCGTAATACTATGTTTGGGGTCACAAATAAACATTCAAATCAAATGATTAGTTAGTGAACAGATGAGAAAGAAATAGGAGAGAGAGAGAGAGTGTATGTATCTATACATTTTTATATGTTTTGTAAGATTGTGCAAGAGGGGAACGAAAAGGGTGTAAGAGAATGGATCTTGTTGGCAGCCTTGCCAACAATCGAGAGAAAGAGCAGGCAGTCAAAACAGTCTTGATATGTCATTTCATGCTACAATAGTGTCAGCATATTTGTACTGTTGGATTGCTCCAGTACCTGTCCCAGATGATGAACTGAAACCTAAAGAACCTGGGCTCCACTCTCTACACCCCTCTCTCTCGCTGTTTGCCCATCGAGTTTTAGCAGTCTTTTAAGCACTTGAAAGCTTTTCACTAGGCGTTAAGATTTTTACCAGACTCCTCCCTTTTTTCATTATTGAGCCAGTAATTTTAGAAGGGTAGCTAGGAACGTTGATCCTGACAAATAGATAGGAAACTCGGGTTAAGTTAAAAGGAGAAAGCTAGCCTACTGAAAGGCCGGTGTACATACATAATATATGCGTGTTATCTCAATGCAACGTGAGGCTGGAATTGCAAATGAACCAACCAAGTTTCTAATTCCGACATGAAAGACCCACGTGAAGATCGCTATATTTGATAGCAACAAAAGAGCTGTTGCACCCTAGCAAATTTCTTTAAAAAATTGATGGCTATGACCCTCTATGACCATACGAGGGGTGAGGCAGGAGCCCATAGTTTCTTGTCCTTAGTCGACTTGCCCGTATACAGCTAACAACATTACTGCTACGACATATGATTTCAATAAGCATTCCCATTTTAGGATATACAATTAGGGACTGAGTAATGAAAATTGAAAAGTTGGTAGATGCGTGTACAGTGTACACAGTTGAATATGTGCGTATGTTGTATATGTTTTTCTGACATACCCAGAACATCCGATGCTTTAAAAACTGGACAGGATATTAGACCATAGAGACAGAAATATATTTTTAATTTTAATATTTGTATCAAAATACATGTGTTAAGCTGAGAGTGTTTTAAAAAAGCTCTATTGTTTTAAAATTATTTAAATTGACTGTTTTTTTTTATAAATCAAAAAAGGAATTAAAGAGCAAAATAATAAATACAATTAGTTCACAATTTAAGCCACCAAACACTCGCCCAATTAAAAAAAATAGCCTGAAACAGAGAGCATCTAAGAAAAGGAAAAATCACGCGAAGAAAAGCAGCCATAATTCAAACAGCAAGACAAGCACCTAGATAGACTACCAATAAGCAAGCATACAAGCCCCGAGCAGAAACCAAACTAAACATAGAAAATCCAGCTCATAGGCAGCCAACTGTGGAGAAACGGAGACGACTAAACACAAATAAAGCCCGATAAGGCCTGAAAACACAAATATTGCTAGCAAATGCTTTTGAATAACATTATCATTGAAGGTCACAGCTTAATGGGATGAGAGAAACCTCATATGAAGATGTTTCGTTAGATGTACAACCTTACAAGAAGAGATAAGGTCAAGAGTGTAGTGATAAGAGACAAGTTGGGGTAGCTAACATTGATAGTAAATTAAGGGAAACAAGGCTTGGTTGGTTCAGGCATGTTAAGAGGAGACATCCTAATGTCTCAATAAGAAGATTATACTTAGGGACTGTAAGAGAAGAAAGGAACAACCAAGAATAATTAGGGGGAGGTGATTAGCAACGATATGACTCTACTAGAGCTTATTGAAGACTTAGACCCTAATAGGAAACTTTGGTGAACTAAGATACCAGTAGAAGACCCTATATAGAGAGGTTTTTTCTTTTCTTTTCATAGGTGTTTCAAACCTTTCTTTCAATTTACGTGACTTTTATTAGCATTAATACTATATATGTTTTGTTGCACTTGCTGATATAGTTATTTTATTTTTTATTTCATAATTTATTTCTTTTTAATTGCTTGTTTACTTTATTTACTTATTTATTTTCTTTCTTGTCTATTTATTTATTTACTTACTTATATCATTATTTATTTATTTATATTATATTTAATTTATATTTATATTAAACAGTCATTTTTATATATTTTTTCTTCTAACTATTTTTTAAAGCTTTTTTCAGTGAGTTTATCAAAAATAGCGTCTCCATTAACTAAGGGTAAGGTTTCGTACATTTGGATCTCCCTAGACCCTGCGTCTTAGTGGAATTCCTACTAAGTTGTTGTTATTGTTTTGATTATTTGATATTGCATTTATAGTCAACATTACTATAGTGTTCACGGCATAATGAGAAAGAGATTATTGAGTAAAAGTAGTTGATCAAAATGTATACAAATAGTTTATATATGTCGGATTAAGGAGACTTATGCGTAACATAAGTGACAAAATATAAAGCTGGATAATTGAGACTATCCTTTTACGTCAAGTTACTTATAAGAATATATGTTTCATTTTGATTATGAATCGTATATAACTTGTGAAACTTGTTAGATTAAATAATAACCAAATCAACTTTTGGCGAAAAGATGATAACGATATTGAATTATTAAACTTTAAACATGTGATATGTTATAATATAATAAAAATTCATAAAAGGATATATACTTGTATCTCATTATATTTACTAATAACTTTATATGACATAGTCCTACATATTAAATTAGTATTAATTTTAAAATTTTGAAAATTTCAATGTGTCCAAATCTAAATAGACATCAAGCATTAAGAATTTTGAAACACTTTAAAAATATCGATGTGGTGAGAATTGAATTTTCTAAGCTATCTTTAGAAATGAGATTATCTAGTGAATATTTCCACAACTAACTTTCATAATAATATAGATTTGTGTAAGTAGGACAACACAATATGAGGTATTGTATGATATAATATTTATTTCTTTATAGCTAAGACTGGTTCCATAACTTATCTTTAATAGTTTCAATTAAATCAACTAACAAGAATTCCTATTAAATATGAAATGGTATGATTTTTAAGGAGTCAAAATTTATAACTTTAAAATGTGATACTTAGTTGAAACATATATTATCTGATAAGTTTAGAACTAAATTGTATAATGAAAAGTTATAAGATATTTAAAAGGTTGGATATCATTTTATAAATCCTATTGAATAAAATATTTATTTTAATGCATATTTATAAAAGAATGGTTCTCAAAATAAGTAGTGAGAATAAGATGAAATTTGAAAAGGCTCAAATATCATATTGTAATTAATGTCTACATGGATACATTTGAAGAATACTTGAAATGTTATAAGATACTAAAAGATTCAATTTTATAATGATCTCAAAGTGTTTATTTGAAGATGATTATAATTTTGACATGTCTACATGAAGGCTAGTAAGAGTATAGTTATACTCTTTAGTAGGAGTGTGTAAATGACTTACTACTCATAAGGAAAATAATTCATATTTTCAATAGTTAAATATATAATAGTTTAAGAAAAACTCTTATTGGATATGAAAATGTAATAATTTAATTAAAGGAATTAAATCTATAGAGATATATATGAAATTTGTTTAATTATTCTAAATCCAATTATATATATATATAATATACTAAAACTGTTTAGTATTTGAGATATTTGATATTTGTGAAGTATTAAAGATATTCATTATTCTATTTATAAGTTGATATTTGAGTTAAAGGTTATAC
>JAOTAZ010000218.1:16912304-16922743 GCA_025629785.1 Erythroxylum oxycarpum
ATAATATATTATTAACAAATCATAATGTTAATACATGAATCACAAATGTTCATTGGCCTAGGGCACACTACTAACAGGATGACGACCGGCTATTGCGCCCCGCCATCGAGCGGGGGTCTGCTGGTGCTCCGGTTGAGAATCTAGGGGTGTTGTGAGTGGCGATAGGAGTCAGTTGTAGCATTGTCCTCCAAGGCTACGTTTAGTTCGTCTTAATCTTGGTTTTGAGGCCGTTGTTGTTCATTCGAATGCGAAGGCTGTGCACGAGAGTCGGGATGTGCTGGTGGGAGAATGGCAGGTGATGGCAAAGCCATCCTTTGCAGTGCAAGTGCCATGATGGTGGCAATAGCAGGGTTGGTTGCAGCCGCCTGACTGACCTGCGTGGTTCTGGACGTGGTGCCCTGACGCCGGGCCCTATGGTGGGCGCCAAATGGTTTAGCCTGATCTTGCGGAGGTTGAACGTTGTTGTTTTGGTCCATGTTCGGTATGATTCCGGCTGGAAGATTCCTGCAAAATAAAGAACGGCGGGCCGGGAGTTGATTCCTGGGAGGCCCCTCCGACGCTCAAGTCAGTATTTTTAGAGATTTTTGGTTGTTGAGAATAGAGAAAGAATTAGGGTTGTCAGCCCATATCTCAATCCGGTAGGAATATTACCTTATATATGCCGTAGATTGCTACTATAATTAGGTATTTACGTCGATCGTTGTGTTTGCATGGGAGTCTAATATCTGCTGGGCCGAACGGGCCGTGGACATGTAGAGATGAGCCTGGGCCTAGCACAGCCGACCCGACCAATTATCTTCTTTAAAAATGGTCTTTGGTACGACCATAGGTCAGGTCATGTCACTTGCTACAGTTGACCCATCTAAGGCACTGGATGGCATACAAATATGGGCTAAACCATGTTTAGCCAAGAATTATAATTTTCTTCATGATTTTGTTGGAAACAAGTCTCATGTTCTTGGACAATATCATTTTAAAGTCAAAATTTCAAAATTATTTAAAGAAATAAAAAATTGAATAAAACGAGGTAGTTTAACATCAAACTCAAACAAAATACTTAAGAAAATATGTTCATTTTCCTTCACATCCCTAATTATAATTATTATGATTTCAAATTGACTTAACAAAGGGAGATAAGGGACCACAACAATAACCTATAAATAATTGACCCAATTACAAAAGTCAGAATGTAGATTAAAGGTAAATTTAGTCTCAAGGCAAAATGTACCTAGGAAAGTTGTCCTTGTCCTTATCATTGCCCCACACTCGAATTTTTCATTTTTAGATTCTGTAATTGATAGACTCAAAATTAAGATACTAGAAACTTGCTCAAATAACATGTATAAAAATAAATTGCAATAGAATATAAGATTGAAACATCATTTGGATAAAATTTGTGAAGAAATAAGGCGTTTAGGTTTAGGGATTTGGATGACTTTGAGAGAAATTTGGAAAAGATGAGTTTGGACAATTTTTCATAAAATATTCTTCAGATTTTTAATTACTATAACATCCGCCTTTTATACATTGGACACCCCTTTATTATGGCTCCACATAAATTCTAATAAAGTCCACGTGGACAACTAATAACGAAGAAACAGACTTGACATATGGCGGCAATTCATTATGTTAGTTTAAGAATGAATGTATTAACAACTTTTAATGTTAGAGGCTTATTTATTTACAAAAAAAAATCATAAAATCGTACTTGCATTCTAGTACAAACGTTAAAGACAAACCTATACATTATATCTAGAATAGAATAATTACTCTAGTTACAAGATGACCAATTGTTGTTTATTTCAAACGTAATCATTCATCCATTATTAAATTACCTTAATGTGCATCCATCAACGAGTTTGACTCAATTTTTTTAATTAGGGAGATCCGCCTTAATCCTTGTCGTCCCTGTCCAAGTCTAAAACCTACAATGAGCCTGAAGAAGGTCCCTTCGTTCTCATCCATCGGTGCTTCTGTCTACTCTTTGTTTGCGGTTTTAAGTCTTCCGGATGAGGCCACATTTTCTGGTCTGGTGGGGTTGTTGGGTATAACACCAAACCCCTGTAATAATTGATAAGCAAAACTTCGGCCATAAACAAACTTATTTAACAAATAAATTCAGGAGGTTATTAGTATTTAACATTAAATATGCAGCTCTTGTATTCTCCCATAAATTAAAAAAAATTCCCCAAGTCCAACTAAAATTTAAGAATTTAATATTTACTACATATTAGTTTGTTATTTTCTTATGAATGTTATATATTTTCATTTTTTAATAATAAATTATATTTTAGAAAATTTACAAATTATTAAACATATAACCACACTCAACAGCTTTTTCACTCCAAAAGCCTTATTTTAATTATTATGAACCTAATCGTCTCCACACCAAAACATGGACCGGATACCGCTGGGCTAGACAGATACGTATCTTCGCCGGAAACTATCTATTCTAATTTCTAGCCGAGAATGTTATGGCAAAACCGTGAATTGGTTTCGACTGAAGGGATAAAACAGAAAAAGGGCCTTACGATCCATTAGTGAATTGACACGTCATCCCAATCAGTAAAGGTGGTTTGTTGGCAGAGAAATACAAACACCGCCCTTATTAATAAAAATAAAGACTATTATTATTACAAAATTGAAAAGCAGGAGAAATTAGGATTTTAAAACCTCTCCTGCCCTGCAAACGAAAAAGAAAACACGATCGTTCTCTCTCTCTCTCGCTCCCTTGTTTGCCTCTGCGATCTGGTCCATTCCTTCTAGGTTAGGGTTCCTGTTTATCTCGATTTTCTCCTTAATTTTTAAGTTCTGTTTTTGTTTACTGATTTGTTTATTTCTTTGTTATATTTTATGCGCGGTTATTTATTGTTCTATTTTTGTTTTCACCCAGGAGCTGTTGCGATTTCAGCTTCAACATTGGTCGTTTGAGATATCGATTGTCTTAACAAATAGGTTCGACTTTGTTCACGTTTTTGTTTCCCTAACTGTTCTTTTGTTCTTCAACTTCTCGATTTCGGGTTGTCTGTAAGTTGGAGATTTTTGGTTACGGTTTGATGACGTTAATTGATGTCGTGATTAACAGCATGGTTAGTTATGCATGTTTTTCCATGCCTGATTTTTGAGTTTGGGTTTCGGAGGTCAAGATACAAGTTTGAATCAAGAATTTATTGAATTGATTTTGTTGATTTAGCACATGTGTGTGGTTATTTTGATAGTTGGAGACTTTGACTGGGTCGGTAAGAATTTAGTTGCTTTTGCGTTATCAAGTTGGTGAAAAGCTGTGAACTTTTGTAATCTCTGTTTAGCAGAGGCGAATACAGCGTGATCTAGACATAGTGATTAGTAGATTAACGTTTCTATTGCTATGTAAGTTCCTAAGTACATGTTTTCTGATGTAACTTTGGGTGTTTTCTATGTTAGAAGCTTTCTAAACTCTGTTTTTTGAGGCACTTGTGTTTTCTGTGTTTTCTAATGTATCTGTACCATTTATACTCTCTTTTTCCACAGTTGTTATCTCAAAAAGTTCCATTATAATTCCAAAAGATATGATTTTTGCTGATGTTGGTCTTCTGGTCAAATTTCCCTTCCAATTATCCCGCACTCATCTGTGCCTACAAACTGTGATAGTATTTTATGTTAACTGACCCCTCGATATATTAAGGGATGGGGACCTTTCAAGCTTCTTCAATGGCTTTCCTAATTAAACTCACCTCTCAATTTTGCCAGTTAAACTGTAACGGATTCCAAGATTCTTATTCCTTCATTCCTCTCTTCCTCACATATGCATGTGCATTTTGCACACACAAACATGTACTTAAAAGCTATCTATGTGTCTCAGAAGAAGAAAAGAAAATTTTGACATGGTCCGTAATGTTAGAAAGAAATGAGCAATGACTTCTTTAGCTAGGGATTTGCCCAGGTCACTAGGATTTCTTCTGTCGGTTTTATGATGTGCTTGCTTATGCACCCCATATGTTTTATGTTCCTGTTAAATCAGTTGAGCAATTGGTGTTATCAGACATTTTTATAATTCATTTTGATCTTGCACATTCTTGCTGTATTCTTATTGTAGAAATCAATTGCTTGACAGTTACATGGACAGTGAAATGAATAATTATTCTTCTGCGTGTTATTCTGTTACTTTGCGTCTATAACATATTTTTCATTATATGGTGTGGCAGAGTTAAAGATGGACCATGACGAGACAGGATGCCAAGCTCCTCCTGATCGTCCCATTTTCTGCATTAACAACTGTGGCTTCTTTGGAAGTGCGGCTACTATGAACATGTGTTCCAAGTGCCACAAGGATATGCTGACGAAACAGGAGCAAGCAAAGCTTGCTGCTTCATCCATAGGCAATATTGTGGATGGATCATCAAGCAGCGATGGAACTGGAACTGTTGTCAACGAAACTGTCAGCATGGAGATTAATGCAGTGGAGCCAAAGATCATGTCTGTACAGCCATCCTGTGCTTTAGGCTCTGGAGAGAGTGATGAGGCAAAGCCAAAGGAGGGTCCTAGTCGTTGCAGTACTTGCAAGAAACGGGTTGGTTTAACAGGATTTAAGTGTCGATGTGGCAACCTTTTCTGTGCATCTCATCGCTACTCAGACAAACATGCCTGCCCGTTTGATTATCGTACTGCTGCACGTGAATCAATTGCAAAAGCAAACCCCGTTGTCAAAGCTGATAAGCTCGAAAAAATCTAGGTCTAATGGGGGGTGAAGCTTCAAATCAGGAAATGTGATGCCCATTTTCATCTTTGGACTTCTGAGTTGGCCACAAGTATCTTATCAGATGTCCTTTTTTATTGTTGTGTATTTGGGGAGGGAGAGGGGAGAACGACGGTGTTGGACATCTCTGCAATATGGAGGGCTGTATCTTGCGATTGGCTAGACTTTCTATGTTGACTCCAGTGTTTTAAGCCTTACTCTGTGCTGGTTTGGTGGGGCTGTCATGGTTAGGTTTGTGATGTGTCATCCTGTTTCATATGGCATTTGGTATGTGCAATATCTATATGGAAATCATCTTGAACATGCTCATGTGGCTTGTTTTGTAAATTACTTACGGCTTTCATGGCTTAATCTCGAGTTATTTATGCCGTTCACGTGGCTAGTTTGAGTGCTTTCTATGTTAGTATGAATTGATTGTATTGGAAGGCAGCATGAATTGAATTGTTTCCCTGCAACAGCTGATACAATATAGTTGCAGGTGAGAATCATAAGGTTTAACAACAGATTTCGGGGTTGCACTTGGGAGAGAGAATGTGGGGTATAGATGGAATAGTTCATGATTTAGCTGCTCGACGTTTCATTCCTTGCACTTGCGTTGCTCATACCAAATTGCCATTTAAATTTCTGAAGTCCTTTTAACTTTGTTTGTATGATGCACCAAAAGGGATAGATTCCTTTTTTTTTTATAAATAAAGTTAATTGAGTATATACTGAAAATATTTAAGAAAGTCAACAATTCTACTTAAGGAGGTTTAAATTCTACCTTGAAAAAACAATGACAACGTAACATTATACTTTTGTTAGTTACAAACTTAACAGAAATCATCAAACGAATGCGTATCTAAGCCATTGCATTACATAGGAGGATAACGTTATAAGATCAAGGAAGGTTTGGGGTAAAAGAGAAACTTCCTCCTCCACAATTTGATGCCCATAATCTTCTCCAATTAGGGTTGTAATGTTCAGTGCCACTAGAAGCCTCGTTTCGTAACAGATACTCATAAGTGAGAAGGTTACGTCTAGTGCTTCTTTCCTTGCTCTTTTCTCTAATCTATTTCATATATCCTCAAGCCAAATTTACTGTTGAGATTCTTGTAGAAACTCTTGACGCTGGATATTGCCTACCCATGGGGGAATGGAGAAGGATCTCTGTGCTTTCTTCTTGAACTGTATTCCCATTCTTCACCTTGCACGTTAGTTTCTCCCCAAAGCAATTTCCACTTTCCCTTACTTCCCTTATGTTTTTGTCCTGTGATTGTCTTATATGCTCTTGTGTTGTAGTAGTTACCCTTTTATACATTCAGAGAGACTATGATATTTCTGTTACATGTTTGGTTAAGGATGCACCAAAAGGGATAGATATGTTTTTTTTTTAAAAAATTAATTAAGTATATATTGAAAATATTTAAGAAAGTCAACAATTCAACTTAAGGAGTTTTAAATTCTCCATTGAAAAAAATGACAACGTAACATCATACTTTTGTTAGTCGCAGACTTAACAGAAATTATCAAACGAATGCGTATCTAAGCCATTACATTAAATAGGACAACAATGTTCTAAGATCAAAGAAGGTTTTGGGTAAAAGAGTAAAGCTTCCTCCTCTACAATTTGATGCCCATAACCTTCTCCAATTAGGTTGTAATGTTCAGTGCCAACAGAAGCCTCGTTTCGTAACAAATACTCATAGGTGAGAAGGTCCTGTCTAGTGCTTCTTTCCTTGCTCCTTTCTCTAAATAATTTTGCAAGTTACTTTTAGTTCAAAAAAAAAATGACGGGGGCCTATCTATAATTAAAGCCCTAGGAGCCTGTCGTGTGATAGGAAGCTTGTTAAACAATAAGAGCTTAAAAAAACAAAAAATTCTGTTAGAAACAATTTAAAAAATGCACATGTTAAAACTAAAAAGAGTCTCTTACAAGTTGAAAACAAAAGGAGCCTATTATAAAGTAAAGGAGCTTCTTGCTGAAATAAACGCACACATAATATAATGTGAAATTTTAAAAGTTAAGAGAAGAGAGAGGATGCAGTCAATTTATATTGGTTTAGCTTACAACCTAAGCATACACGTCTAGTCCCTAAGTATCTGACTTAAGTGTTTACTATAAAATCCAATGTTTCAATATAAAAACCAAGTAGACTTTTCGAGCTCACAAGAGTATATTTTTCAAGGTTCTCTAATCTTTCACACTCGATGTGTATAACAAACTTCTAAAAGCTTACAAAAGAATAAAATGCTAAATCAAAAGTAAGTTTTCAAATAATAATTTTTTTCTTGATAGAGTGATTTCACTTTCTAAGGCATAATAAGAATGATATGACTCTTAAGAATATAGATGCTGTTCAAATGTTTCGAAAGTCGGAGTATATTCTTTTTTTTCACCAGTGTTGTTCTTCTTCTTTAAATAGTCAATTTCTTCAACTAACTGTTGCTTTACTTACATCTTTAGTCAACCGGATAGATTTAAATCTAAATAACTTCTGTCATCTTTGCCAAAAACCTTCTAGTAATCACAAGGCTAATATACGACCCTTATAATTAGTAAGATCTTTTCGGATAAACCATTTTAAATAAGGTAAGTTCATAATGAAGGTTCCTACAAGAAAGAAAGCGTACTTCTTATGATTTTATTGCCTTTTGAAAATTACACTGTTAATTATACAAGGAAATAAATCCTATTTGAATTTTAAAATATTATACAGTTATCATCGAAATTGTTATTCATAAACCTTGAGCTAACAAGATGAGCTTTATAAGTTCTCTTAGTATTTCAGATGCAAGAACCTCTATGGGTGATTTGATTCCACCAAATCGTCTGAGGTTCTTTTGTTTCCATGATCCATATTGACCGCGCGTCGTAACGCTAATCAAAATTTAATTAACTAGACTACTACTGTAGCAGTGGCGAGTCTAGGTCGATCTCACAGAAAGTGCGTGTAAAGTTTATGAAATGAAATAAACGGTGTTTACGAAAAAGGGGGGTGTGGATTTTTAGAAAAAGGAAAATAAAATAAAACAAACTAATAAAAACTAATTAAAGAAAACATGCAAAAATCATAAAAATGGAGAATTCGGTAGGGACCCGGTTCTTCGGTTCAATCTCAGCCTAAACCCTGACTAAGCATATTTTATTAATTTGTTGTTCTCTAACCTCTCCTAGAAACTATTAATCGTGGGTTAAAAATTAACTCGAGTTTTCCCTTAGGTTTTGTTTAATCAAGATACGATCGTTAATTAAACCTAACAACCTAACAACCTAGGATACGATCTCTAGATTTAATTAGGCAGTAGCATTACGAATTAGGAAAGCTGATTAATTAAGGCAATAACCACATACGATGCGTCATTTAACCTGGGTCATGTTATCCCTAACGATTACGAATCATTAGTTGCTACGCATGAATTTCAATACAACAATTGCGGATTATATTGAAATTCTAGCAATGGGTTTGAAATTGACAATTCAATGAACGCATTAAAATCACCATATCACAATACCAAATGGGTTCATACACAAATAATCGATTAATTATGAAAATTCGATTATCCATACACAAAACCCAAATCAATTAAAATAGGATAACATAATCAATTTCTAATGAGAGAAAGAAACAACAAAATAATTAAAAAAACTTAAACCGGGTTGTCGGCGTCGATTTTACCTCTGAACCGGCATCGGTATGTTTAGTCCTTCATAGGTATTTTTCGACAAATAGTTTTAACCCCTTTTTAATGTCTAACCAAAAATCCCTACTGTAGCTTGGATGCGATCATTTAATGTGCCTCCACACTTCTAATCTCCACGCCTGCGCTCTAGACTCCGCTATGCTTCATTTAATTTTGCTGTTGCCTGGCGATTTAATATTGCTCTCTACTGTGTTATCCACGCAACGCCCTTCACTGCGCCATTAGTGTTCACTGTGCCCATTTTGCTATAGTGTCCTGGAGCACCGCCATTTGTTTTTTATTGCTCCTCTCCTGTGCGTGACTCCTTACTGTCTGTTACGTTCTCCCTGAGCACGCCTAGGTCTCACTTGATTTATTTCTCTATGTTATACGCCGACAACAATCCTCCATTGGACCCCTGTTCCTTTGATTTTTATTCTTCTCTTGTGCCCCCAATTTCCCAAATACGTTGGGCCTATTACCTCTTGTGCTTCACCTTGTGCCTTGTGTGACTCTTATTGGCCTCATTGTTCATTGGTCCACGTCGTTCTCTTGATTTATTGCTGTTTTATTTAAATTTTCTCATCCCAAAATCGATGCCACTTGTTGCTTTACAAGCTGCCTTGGTCCTTTAATTTGTTCCTCATTTGCGTGCTTTATCAAGCTCATTAATTAGTTGTCGCGTCAACTCATTTAGTGCTTATAGTGTGTCTCCTGTGTCACGCCAGCGTATATGCGTTGTTTTCCTCTTCATTTTTTGTTGTTGCTGCCTTGATAAATTGCAACTCTTTAAAGCTGCTGCCTCACGCTACCTCTGTTTCTCCTCAAAACGACGCTGCTTCCTCACTGTAGCTTTCTCCTACCTGATGCGACATCATCTTTGGCTAGTGTCTCCCCTTGTTGCTGATTTTACAATGCCTTCTATTAAAAAGCCAGCCCTCTTGCCTTCGTTTCTACTGCTGCGCTTGTCAATTTAATTTGCTTCTGGTTGCTTTTGCTCCACGCTCCCTTGTGTCTCTAGCTCAATGATTCATTTTATTGCTGTCTTGGTTTAATTTATGCTGCTCTCAATTTTTTTCTTCTTCCTCCATGAAGGTAAGCAAAAGTAAATCCTCGAAAAATATCTCAAATAGGGTACTTTTAACTCACTTTAATTTCTTTACTCTCAAATTGTACCTAAAATTAAATGTGAATTAAAGTGAGTATTTTAATCATTTTTGTATCAATAATCGCTAAGTGAAAATAATTAAAAATATCAACAATTAAGCACATATCAATATCAAGCTTATTAATCATTTAACCTATGGCTCTTGGTACACATTCTGAGCTTTAAGCTCTTTTCACGTTGGTCACTATAGTCACAAGTCTTTTATATGATCATGCATATTCAAGTGATGGAGTGCAACATTCCATATAATATGCTATCAATCACTTTCTTTCAATGTACACATTCAGTTATCACAATCATCGGATCTAAGTCTGGAATTCAACATTTAGTTGAGTACACATTTCCCTATTCACATGCAATCAATAAGCACTTCCAATACATTCCCAAATATCAAGCTCCTCGAACCAACAATGTCCATAATATCACAATTATATAAGCAGCAATTCAGTAACTAAAATTTAAATAAAAACAATTCAATTGTAGTGAGGATCATCTAGGTCAACTCACAATAAGCTCCAGATAGCTATTGTCTTCACAAGCCAATAATGTCTGGATGATGTCGGTCAATTTGTGCTTCTATATCATGCAATACACACATATTTACACATCACTAAGTTGATCAATCAAATGAATGCTCAATCATACAAATGTATATGTGTTATGTTCAATGCATGCTCAATTGACTATCCCAAGTATGCAACCTTATTCACAATTTATGCCCATTCATTCATCATAACTTGTGTATAACTTGTTTACAATAAGTGCAACATCCCACTACCATAGGGTACATACCCAAACATTCAAGTACATAACCTATGATAATGGTATGTTAGAGCAAAAACAAATCCAACTTACACATGGCATCAACTAACA
>JAOTAZ010000218.1:16960601-16972921 GCA_025629785.1 Erythroxylum oxycarpum
AACTGTAACTGAAGAAGATAAAGTTACATGTAAATACACTTGCTTTCTAGGGCACTATATTTACATAACTCCAACAACCAATAAGTTTACAAAGATTGCGGAATACAATTCAATAAGACACTAATGCAGACGCGAACTGATCCCGACCTCTATCCTTTACTTGCCTACAGTAGACATACTCCCGCGTCGAACGGGGTACTCTTCAAACCCTGAAAAATAGATTGTAATAATTATAACTGTAAAGATTTTCTACGGTTTACTATTTATACCGTGCTATTGTAGGTTCAAAAAAAACAAGTATACTGAGTTTTTACCGACTGATGTAGTACGCCACCCTCGCGGGGCACGGACTCAGATATCACCAATGATATCGGGTTCGAGTCACTCGGGAGTGGGGTGTTACAGTAATGAAGAATCAGAAGTAAAGATCCAACGGTTAACAAATTTGAAAATACAATTTCCATCTAACTATCCTTTGAATATGCGAAATTGACTTTTCCTCTTCTCTTCTCTCACCAGTTGTTGTTCTAACATGAATATCACTCCACTTTGTTACCCTAATCTGACCCCTCTCCACTTTACTAAGCGAGACACATACTTGACTTTTAATTTTGGGCCTTTCTCCACGTAGGAAAGGGTCCCAAACCCAACATATCTCCCCTTCACGACCATATAAAGATGACCGTCAACCCAGCGATCTCACAACATGTTTCAAACTTCCATTTTGGTATTGTTTTAGTCATCATATCAGCAACATTATCATCTATATGAATTTTTGCCAATTCCAATAGCTTAGCATCTAAAGCATCACGTATCCAATGATACCTCACAACAATATGTTTAGACCTTGAATGGAAAGTTGGATTCTTACTAAGATGTATAACAATTTGACTGACACAAAACAATATATATTTTCTTGAGTAAAACTAAGCTTGTAACACCGACCTCTTTGAGCCCTTTTGTATTGGTCAATACTTAGAGATGCTACTGTATATTGATATATACATGGTTGTGTATGAATTCAAATATGTATTTAAGTTCTTTGGATATATATGTAATGATTTATAATGTTATATGCCCTTACATAAACTTAGAGTTTAACGATATGTGAAATCTTGGAGATTTTTTACATGTAAGCTTTTAAGTGTGTAAAATTGATTCCATTGGATGGATATGACAATGGTGGTTGAATTAAATGTGTTTTGATGCCTTAGGGGTGATTACACATGATTTATAGACTTATTGGACACTTAGAAAGTTTAGTTAGAAAAGTTAAAGTACATGAGTGTTTATTTGCAAATTGTCAAAAATTAAAAGGGTTAAATTTAATCTTCAATTCTTGGAGGAACAATTCGTAATTTTATAAAGTTAAGGGGATTAATTATAATTTTCAAAAGTACGGGACCAAAATGAAAATAAAAGTTTTAGTGATTCCCAAATTTTGGGCTTAATTGCATATTTAGGAAAAGTTTGGAGGGTGTAATAATAATTTCATATAACTAAAGGAAAATTGGTAAATTCACCATGTTTGGTCAAAGAAGAGTCAAATTCTAGACCCTTCTACAATGGTGTGGCCGTGCAACCCCTTCATTTAGAGATTAAAACACTTTATTTTAATTCAAAGAGGTGAAGAAAGGAGAAGAGTGGAGAGAAAGAAGCAAGTTTCGGCCCTCACTTATTTTCCACCAAGTTTTTGATTCTTCAACCTCAATTAAGGTGTTCTAAGCTAATTTGGGATCAATGAACTCAAATCTATCATTAGATTCAAGAAATTCTCAAAGGATTGGAAGATATCACTAAAGGAATGTTTAAGTAAATTTTGTCTCATCTCTAGCTACATTAGGATTTTGAGTTTGATGTTAAGATATGTTGGTCTCCATGCTTGATTATGCAGGAAACATGGTTTAGATGAATGAAATGTGTCATGGAGAAGGCTCTTTAAGTCAAATTTGAAATTGTCCCCTTTTAGTGAAAGTTTGTGGATTTTTGAATATCTTTTGAAATTGATTGTCTAAATGAATTCTATGATGTTAATTATGTATTTATGTTAAGAATTGATGATGAAAAATAAGGCAGATATACATTGGAAGAAGGTTTTCAAGTTTATGCCTTTAGGTGTTTGATAAAATGCCTAAGTGAACTTGGCTTCGAATTTAAGGGTTTTGATAATATGCAATGAAAAGAGACTTTCATGTTTACTTAGAGTAAACTTGAATTGTTCCTTAGATTTATGAATAATGGCCTTATGTGCTTGTAGAAAAGTGTGCTTAATTATGTGGTGAAAATGAGTAAGTGTGGGATTAAAGGCATTAAAGGCCTTAGAAAATGCAAAAGAAAAGCTAATGTGAATAGTAAGGAAGTAACTATGTGAGAAGCTTAATGGTCAAATCCTATAGCTTAAAGATAATGATATTGTGTTTTACACACTTATGTGATGGTGTATAAATATGAAATTTATATTTTAGTAGTAAATACATTGTATGTCTTTTTATGTATAAAAGCTCAGGAGTTGTGAATCGAGGAACTCATACAAAGGATTTTTGAAAGCAAGGGAGTGTACACCTTCTTTTGAGGTGAGTTGCGGAAGCCATATTTCTCAAATGGGATTATAACATCCTAAGACATGCATGATGACTTGAATGTGAATTTTGAACCTTGGCAAGGTATGGTAGAATTGAATTTCAATTGGAAGCTAATATGTTTAGGTATTTAATAAACGCCTTTGTTTTGAACAACTATGCATTTGAAGTACATAACATAACTTTTATTGTACGAAATAATATTTCAACATGGTTTTAGAAACTAAAATTCTTATTACATAATTTGAGAAATGCTAATGTTTTTAACAACTCTGAGTTTAAAGTGAAAAGAACAATGCTTTATTTTATGGAACTACATTTTTGAATAACTTTACACTTGGATTACAAAAGATAACTTTTATTGTATGAAATAATTTTTTCAAAATTACTTATGCATAAATGAGTCATATATTTTGCGTTTATTTGTTCTCTTTTATCTTAGAGCCACGACATGGTTTTTCATTTTATCTGTTGGACCGATAAATAAAGACATAATGCCTTACTTGATTTTTGTACTTAATTATTGTATATGATTTTTATGATTAGTGAGGAAACAATTGTCCAATCGTGTGCTGGGCACAACTAATTAAGCAACCCCTGTACCTTTGACACTGGTACATTAAAGTTGAGTCGCCGTATTGACACCTTTCTACGGGACTTGTAGGTTTTTCCACATCTAGGGTCTGGACATTGACAGGGTCATCACCTAGGGTCATAACACTCTTGTTGACTGTAGTTCGAACTCTCCACGAATGAAAATCGAGCCAACACTGAGTACCAGTGGGTGTGCACATTAGTTTGGCCAACTAGTGGTATCACACATAAATGTTTTGGCTTATCCTGATATTGGTTTTCCTATCGAGATTTGATTGATACATATGATGATTTTATGCTTTTTTGCACTGGAACTGAGACCTATGTCCACTAAATGAGTGAGTTAATAAGCTAGGCCTATATGATTCCTAACTAGTATACGTTGAGTCATAGGCTGGGCTATATGATATATTTTCACTTCATAGGTTATCTACACCATCTTGGTATGAATCAAATTCTATTTGTGATAAACGTTTTTCCTGCTCACTAAGTACCTAGTGTACTCACCTCCTCCGCTTTCCAACCATGCAGGTTAATTTAGTGAGTTTGAAGCTCTGAGTGAATCGTGTGGTCTTTTGAAATTTTTGGAGTATTACCGCACGTGGGTAGTTTCCTATTTTGTACTTTTATTGTCTAGTGGCTCATGAATTGTGTTTATGTAGATACGCTTTATGATTTTGTAAGTTAACTTTTGATTGTCTTGTATTTTATAAAAGATTTTATATATGAACTTTTGATAATGTTTTTGAAATTGCATTGAGTTGAGATTGCCTGGAGTTGAGATTGCCTTGAGTGGACTTTAAAGTCCTAAAGTTATGGTTGGATGTGAATATAGAAGTGTGTTTAAAAATGTTTGCAATTTTTGGGATTTTTAAAAAACAACAGTTGTGATCCCCAAACTTTAAAAAAAAAAGAATAAATATTCAGTTAGCCTTGCATAGTCGGATTATGGATACAGTGAGTGTCTTTAGCCTACTTATACGGTGGTTTTCATGGGCCTGATGTAATACCGAGTCATGACAAAGCTCATGCAATAATTTCTTTAAAGAAACTCCTTACATGCTTCAGTAATGGCAATAAACTCCACCTATATTGTAGATCAAGCTGCACACTTTTGCAACCTAGATTTCCAGGCCACAACTCCACCTGTAAATTTAATTAAATAACTTGAAGAAGATTTTCTAGAATCAGTATCTCCAGCCATATCTAAATTTGTGTACCCCTCAAGGATAGTCTTATCACATCCAAAACAAAGTCTCATAAAAGCAGGACTACAAAGACACCTTAATTCATTTCACAACATTCCAATGCTCTCTACCTGAGCTTGACATAAATCCACTCATTGTACCAGCAACATGCGCTATATGTGGGCTTGTGCATACCATTGTATACATCAAACTACCTACTACAGATGTATAAGGAACCCTTTCCATATCTGACTTCTCAGTTCATTTGAAGGACTTTGTTTAACACTCAATTTAAAATGAGTAATAAAAGGAGTGCTTATCACGTTAGCATTTTTCATTTGAAACCTCTGCAACACCTTTTCAATATAATTTTCTTGAGACAACTAAAGCTTCTTCTCCTTTCTGTCATGCAAAATTCTTAAACCAAGAATCTGCTTAGTAGCTCCCATGTCTTTCATAGAAAATGATTCACCCAATTGCTTCTTTAACCTGCCAATCCTGAAAATATTTTTTTCACCAATATGCATGTCATCAACAGATAATAACAAGATAATGAAATCATCACCCAAGAAATTTTTAACAATGACACGATGATTAGAAGTAGTCTTCTTGTAGCCTTGCTCTCACATAATAGACTCAAACTTCTTATACCATTTCCTCGGAGCCTGCTTCAAACCATATAAGCTCTTTTTTAGCCTATAAACTTAGTCTTCTTTGCCTGCAACATGAAAGCCATTAGGTTGCTTCATATAAATCTCTTCCTCCAAGTCACCATGGAGAAAAGTAGTCTTCACGTCCATCTGCTCTACCTTTAAATCTAGAGTAGCAACTAAACTCAACATAATTATAATAAATGACATCTTCACTATAGGAGATAAATTTTCATTAAAGCCAACACCTTTTCTTTGACCGAAGCCTTTTACCACCAATCTAGCTTTATATCTCGAAGATGTAGAATTACTTTCATGCTTCACCCTGTAAATCCACTTATTTTCTAAGGCCTTTTTACCCTAAGGAAAACTTCACTAAATCAAATGTATGATTATCATGCAAGGAATTCATTTCATCTTGTATCGCATCTAACCGCTTTGTTTTCTTCACTCTCCACGGCCTCTTCAAAGCACTCAGGTTGTCCCTATCAGTTAAGATCACATACTCACTATATGAATACCTTTTAGATGGTTGTCTTTGCCTATCAGATTTCCTGAGTTGAACGTGTGGTGGTTTGGGTGCATTATTTAAGCTCTCATCTTGTTACTTATGCTGCTCTTCAATATCATTTGTTGTAGCATTAAGCTCATCTCGAAGTTGCTCATTATCAACATAATTATGTTGAGCATCATGCTGAACAATACCCTCGTTAGCATCTCAATTGTGAATAGGCAACCCCACTGGATCAACATCAAACAAATTATTATCTTTCACAAATGCAGTCTTCTCCACCTTATCAATGTCATTAAATGTTTGGTCTTCCATGAACTTCACATCACGATTTCTAACAAGCTTCTTCTCAACAGGATCATACAACCTATAACCAAATTCATCCTATCCATAGCAAATAAAAATACACTGCCTTGTCTTTGCATCCAACTTGGATATTTCATCCAAATACCTTTAAGTGATTATAATTGACATCCTTGCTAAACCAAATTTTATCAAGCACCTCACTATTCAAAGAAATCACAAGACTAAGATTAATAACATGCACTGTTGTGTACAGTGCCTCACCCTAGAAATTTTTGGGTAATTTTGCTTAAGAGAGAATACACCTAACCCTCTCAATCAATGTCTGGTCTCTGTTAAACCATTAAGTTGAGCAGTCTTAGGAGGAGTTGTTTCATGTCTTTTACACTTTTGCTTGAGATAGACAGCAAAAGGTCCACAATACTCACCATCATTATCAGTACGAATGCATTTTAGCTTCTTGTCTAGCTACCTCTCAACTAAAGCATGAAATTGTTTAAATTTCTCTAGCACTTAGTCTTTTGTCTTTAGAGTATAAACCCAAGTTTCCTGGAACAATCATCAATAAAGGTAATAAACTAGAGAGCATTGTTAAAAGATTTTACCTTCAATGGGAACAAATGTCATAGAACACAAACTCAAGCAACTCTAACTTCCTTGAAGGAGGATGCTTCTTAAATGACACTCTAGTTTGCTTATCAACCATGAAGTGAGAGCACCTCTCCAATTCTACACTCTTCAATCCTAGAAGCATATCTTTTTTGGCTAAGCAGTTTAACTCTTTTTCATTAATATAAATAAGCCTTCGATGCCACAAATTTGATACCTCCATATCTAAGGCAATCACAATGTCTCTAGCAACTGGAGTTTTTGTCTAATACAATTTAGATATTTTTTCCTTTGGCCACAACTAAATTGCCTTTAGTGAGTTTCCGTTTTTTAGAACCAAAATGGTTATCATAACCTTCATCATCAAGCACCTGAACAGAGATTAAATTAAAATAGACATCTAAAGCATTTTTTACTCCTTTAACCAATAGCCTCACTCCCATGTTGGTTTGTAGACAAATGTCACGAATACTAGTCACCTTAGATATGCCATCATTACCCATCTTTAATGTTCCAAATTTACCCACATGCTCTCATATGATATAAGATTAATTGTGTCATAATCACAAAGAAGAACAAGATCATCACTGGTAGTAACACGATCATTATCATCATCTTGACCCTTCTTCTACTTACCCTTCTTGCGCTTGTTCTCTTTTTTCCACTGAAAACAATGCTTTTTAATATGCCCCATTTTAAGACAATAATGACACTCTAAATTCTTGTACCTAGACTTGGACTTACCCTACTCTTCTCTCTACTACCATTCGATTCATTTTTTTGACTTCTCCTCCTATTTTCAATGACAAGAATCTTAGACTGAGATGAAGAACCCTATGCCTTCCTTCTCATCTCTTCATTAAGAGCACCACTCTTTGCTATTTGCAAAAAGACAACACCATTAAGGGTGAATTTGTAATTGAAACCTAAAATGTCTCCCAAGACTTAAGTAGATTGTTCAAAAGCCATAGTCCTAAAACCTCATCATCAAACTTGATACCTATTCCTGACGGTTGATCTAGAAGCCCTTGAAATTCATTCAAGTGATCTAAAATAGAAGTCCTATCCTTATATCTCTAATTCATTAGACAATTTAGGAAATACAATTTATTGTTCCTTGACTTAGAGGCATATAAGGACTCAATCTTCTCCCATAAAGTTCTTACATGTGTGCAATTAGCAATATGATTATATACATTGTATTCTAAATATTATCTAATAAAAACAAACACCTTTTGTTGCTCAAAATCCTAATCCTCATTAGACTTGGAATCTGACTTTTGAATAGCAAACACAAGAAGATGCATATTCTTCACAAATAGCAAATCCTTTATCTTGCCCTTCCATAAATGATAATTAGTACCATTTAAATAGACCATCATGTTTCTGTTTATCTCCATCATTCAAACAAGTCAAACAACACTAAAACCAAGTGTCTGATACCACTTTGATGAGAAAAGCACCTTAATAACAATATGTAACGGAATTAATTCCTTCAACTTGCAAGAATCAATGAGAAACAATCAAACAAATATATGGCAGTAATGGAATAACACAGATAAATCAAGAGACACCAAGATTTTAACGTGGAAAACCCCTCAATGCAAAGATAAAAACTATGAATCGTCCAAACCAAAGAAACAACTCCACTATGACCAAAATAGGAGTACAACAGAGTCTCAATCATGTGCACAAATTAGTGCTTATAACCAACTAAGAATCAAAGCAACAAAGCTTACAATAGAGAATCAAGAAGATGAAAAAACACCAAAAATGTAGGCTCAAAGTGAATTGAATTGCTTTCACACCAAGAAACGAATTGGCAATCTAACTGTTGAAAATAAAGAACCAGATGTTCCAAACTTTTTGACCAAATTTCAGCACGATCCAACGGTTAACGAATTCGCAAACGTAATTTCAATCTGACTACTCTATGAACATGCGAAATTGACTTTTTCTCACCTCTTCTCTCACTAGTTGCTGTTCTAACTTAATATCACTCCACTTTGTTACCCTAATTTAATCTCTCTCCACTTTACTAAGTGAGGCACATGATGGGCTTTTAATTTTGAGCCTTTTTCTACATAGGAAGGGAGCCCAAACCCAATAACAAACATACGTGAATGAGTTCTGATATGAAATTGAAGAATCGTAGAAAGGAAATGAGGAGGAAGAGGCAAAGACACAAATAGAGAGACGGCTCAGATGGAACAATTGGGCTCAACAACCTTCCTTCTTGGTTTGTCCGGTCTAATGAACTCGCCTTTATGTTCAAATTTACCCTCCTCGCTCTGCCACACGACTCTTTGGAATGTGTTATTGTTAGTCAGATCAAGGTGGTGTGTTCTCTTGGATTTCAGATTAACAAAATGAGTAGACTCGACTAGATTGTATTTCACGAGCAGAGGATGGGAGAAATAGAACAAGCATTCTGCAAATCTAAGAATTACATGGCTGCAACATCTAAACTCATCTTTTTCATCTTAAGCTATGGATATTCTGTTTTTCCTTTGTCAATATTTCCAGAACTGTTCTGTTACTTCAAGCCAATTCTTGTAGGGTCTTGTGATGGGGTACATACATATCTTGAATAAGCAATCCAATAAAGCATATTTCACGGGGACCAAAAAACAAAAAAAAGGCTCCGCAATCATCTAGTTGTGGGGAAACAGTGCAGAACAAACTAAACATCACATCAAATCAGACAAATACTTCGAAAATAATCGACTATCCAGTATTTATTTACACCATATGAACATTAAGACTCTCTAGCACAAGCCCATAAAAATCCTTGATTCCACAAATAAAGAAGGGATGAATGTCCCATAGACGATGGTCTACGCTGGCACATAAACATGCTCGCATTGGTCCTCCAGGTAGTAATATGCAGGATTCGGAAGCTTAAAGATGCGCTCTCCCCATATCGGACCTGTTAAAGCATCCACTTGGCTGCTGATTATACTTGAGATACGAAACCCCTCTTTCTGCAATACTTCCCTTCGTCTATGGAAGTATCCATTGCTACCCATTTGCATTTCTTCTTCTGATCTACAAGAGTGGTGAAAATTTTAACTCGCTTTATAGGGTTTATCATATAAGAAAGCAAGCTCAATCCATTCTCTTTGCAGAATACCAAAATATCATGTAATCTTTAAGGCTACCAGTAAATATTCCTAAAGAAAAATGGATGTTTTTAATGTGCTTTTTTTTTTCTGTCACACCAACAGAAATTGCTTGTCGACATAATCTGAATCATGCAGATATTGAACAAACAAGTAGGGATCCTGCAAACTCTCCCACAAATTGTATCCCTAAGCTCCCTGAATCAATTACCTGATTGCTTCCCAAAACCTCCATAAACTCCGCAATCTGAAACTGCTATAACTTCCCTCGTGTCATAATTATAAGAAATGCATAATCTTTAATAGTTTATAGCCTCGTACTAGTATATTAGAGGCTGCGAATTAGTGAATTAGAAGGTCTGGAGAAGAAAACAAAACTAGGGAACCTTAAAGAATGACTAGATGTAGACAAAGTGCAGAAAGTATTACCTCATTATGATAAACAACCAACCACCATATCCTGCAGTTGTAAGTTGCTCAATGGTGGCATTTCTTTCTTGCTCAGGCTTTTTTGAGAACAAAATCAAAGACCAACCTCTAGCTTGAAGTTTGGTGTATAATTGTAGAAAAAGCATTTGCTTCAAATGTTTCACCTCTTTGAAACAAACACTACAGAATCTGTATCAAAAGAGGATGAAGGAGACCTTATACCTCACTTTTGAATATTAAATACTGACTCCGTGTATGATAACCAAAATTGATATTTGACGAAAGAACAAGCCACAAGAAAACCATCAACTAACTTCAACATGCAACTTAGAAGACACAGCATAGATCAACAATGTAAACAGCTACCAATAAAGTTTATGATCTAAGAAATAGAACCCCATTATAAGTTTGGGAGCAGATGCTGAGAAGGCAAGCAAGATGGTGAGGAATTTCAGGTAATTACCCATGTTGCAATAGATGTCTGTTACCGGAATTCAAAGGAAGAATATCATCTAAGTCCATCAACACCACATCTCGACTATCATCTGATGGCACAACACTGTCAAGGTATCTCTCAACCATCCACAAACTAACATTTAGATTTATTTTATATTGACCTTCCATTATTTGGTGTATGGCAAGATTTCTGCAAACTGCAGGGAAATCATCTATCCCCAATCCATTCAACTCAGCATGCTGCACAAAAAGCCTGCAGTATTTGTAGTCATCAATTGGTTTTTGGATCTCCACAACACCTTTATTGCTATTCTGACAGGATTGCAACATTATGGTTAAAGCAATCAGCAAGGTGATCAATAAAACTCCAACAGTTACAAGAGCAGCTATAAAGATTGTAGCAGCAAAAGATGTCATGTAGAACCCAGACTCCACAACAAAATGGCTTCCAATCTCTGTACAAAGAAAGATAGCAAAATTAACGTTTCACTAAATTTGGACCAAAATAACATAAGAAGAAGTATTCTAATCCAAACTTAAAACATAGCAGAAGACCACAAGTAAGAATCTGCAAAAGATTTCTCAACCAATCACATGCCAACTAACATGGGAAATGTACAATCAATTTTCAGAAATCTAAATTTTGTATTGATGAAATGATACATCATATCCACACTACAGATAATCCATGGTCAGTGTTGTTTCATATAAAGCATAGCAAAATGGACCAAAAAACAGTGAATAGCAACGTATGTGTGGGTGTATATACATTCATTTAGGATGCATTTGTGCATATCAACCAAAGGTTGACTGACCTTTGTATTAAAGCATCGGATCAAGGTTCAGCATACATGTCCCAGAGCCTTTCACAAAAAAATTTATGGTCCCATTGATATGGCGGGATGTTTTCATCACTGAAGTTATAGATTGAATATGGACATCAAAAAGTGATGCTTACCAGAACCTCCCCTACTCGAGAGACTCTGAACAGAGTACTGCCTCTCCATTTGATGGGCGTAAGCTGACATTATATGTGTCTAACCAACAATAACCAGTTCAAGCAATCTGTTGAAATAAAGATCGCCCTTTCTTTTGGACGATTACAAACATCACCTGAAAAATGACAATACTGATTTAATGACAGAGAACCTTAAACTGGACCTTATCACGAACCACGGAAACATCAAGAAACAACCTCCAGAGCAAGAATAACAAGCAAATGAATTGAGCATTCCAACGCCTACCAGCTCCACATTTCTCCACTCCCAACCTGTCACATCCAACAAACACGCAAATTGGAGAAAGCTACAACTATATCACCATAATTCTCGTACTGATCCACATCATAATTGGCCCACAGAAAACAAAAGCATAATCAAACTTTCGAATCCAAAAACCAAATGATCAAATGGTTTTGAACTAAAAGGCATGAAAAGCCGAACTGGGTTCACACAAATCTTCCATCAGATCATGCCAATAAGACAACTTTAAGTAAAGAAATCTCTACGAAATCAAGCAGGAAAGACGCAATCTTTAAGACAATCTGGAGAAGTCTACCAGAGACATGCAAAACCAAGTCAAAGTAACATCCTTGAAAAACTGAAACTAGATATCTTATAAAAAGAATTGCCAAATCACAGAACGAGAGTAAGAAACAACCTGGGAGCGCGGCTTGGAGGTATCAAAAAAGAAAAGTAGATATTTTATTGGAAGGAAGATGAAGAAGTAGACATTTTTCATTTTCGTATTAACCAATTATACAAGCTGCTCCTGGATCCGTCCCCCAACGGGAAGTTTCCTCCCCTCCCACACCAAGATCAAAATACCTTTCAGCCCACTGAAACATCACAGATTTTCAATTAGGGAACATTTGTTTCTAT
>JAOTAZ010000218.1:17022939-17034632 GCA_025629785.1 Erythroxylum oxycarpum
CATGACAAAGTACTGGCAAATTGCAAATTGTGAAAGCTCGATGTAAGGAACCAATTTAAGCACAAAAAGCATCAGTTTGGAGTCAACAAGTGCATAAACAGTTATGAAAGTGAGGCCAATTAATAATATAAATAGTTATGAAAGTGAGGCCAATTAATACGAGTTAGCAGATTATATTATTAACTTGATTAGCGAGACCATAATTGGCCATAGGATGCAGGATCATTTTTGTTTGGCTATTAGAAGACATTGGAAGATCTAGATGTGGACTGATTCTGAAAGTTGAGTGTTCTGTTTTCCTTTGTTTATTACGACAGTGGCTCTGTGATAGTGGCTTGAAAGGCTACTTTCTCTTTTATGTATTTCCTGTATAAATGTGCTTTTGTTATTCTTTGTTCATTGTAAACGATGTTCCTTTAGTAATTCAAGTATTTTAAACTTTAAAAAAATTTGACTTTTTCCAACTAATTTTGTTCTCCTAAAATATTCTACCCACAGTTACCTCAGGAATGATCTGGTCATCATCAAAATTTCTACTTTGACCTTCAATGGATATTGTATGATTTTCTTTGATAGGATTTGAGTCTGGTCCTGCAGCACTTGCATATTCCATTAGAGGACCAAATTTAGCCGTATTAAGAATGTCGTCATGCCACCTGGATTGGAAGATTTTACTAGTAGGAACTCATTTCTTATTAGAGTTGCTAGGCTTCTATAGATAGCTGATTTGTATCTCAGTTCTCTCTAACTCTCCATTATCTCCTAGCCGAAAAAGAGGAAGATATAAACAATGGCTTCATTTTCAGCTGCCACTTTTGTATAAACAATGGTTGGTTACCGAAGTGTCATGGATCCTGTTCCACAATCTCATTCAAGCAAGAATCATCAAAAATTTTAAATAAAAACGTACCATCTTCACACAACGTTACTTTTTGTAACCCTTTCTTACGCCATCCAGCTATAGCTTAGGCATTCACTGCAGGGAAGGTTGGTCGTTTGGACCTGAAAAATCCAATCAGGGTTGACGACCATGCTTGTGGCCTCGCCTTCAGGAGCTTAATCGAAGGCGTTAATACTCCATCCTTCAAAACATTTTGATAATATTTAGGAGTATGGTTGTGATGTTAAGTGCGTAACTTGTTTCGCCAAGCACCCTCACTTCGCGAGTCAGTCGAAGTTGTCCCAACCACACCTGGTTTTTTGAGTTTCTTGCTAGCCAATGAGCCGAGGAACACTTCTTTGGAGAGAGCGGGAAAGTTAGCCTTCGAAAGGGAGGGTGAACCCAGCTCCATTAGCATCTGGACGGTGGGAGGGAGAGCCTCCTGTGAGGTTAAAGCCTCCGCCTAGCCGTATCAAGCCGATCTATCGCCGCTTGCTTCAATCTTCAAATCTGGACCTGGGTCCCCAGATCTGGAGCTGTATCTGGGTGTAGTAAGAAGAAGAGGAATCTCCCTTGCACCCTTTCTCTCCACTATCGCCGCTATCCCTTGCTTCCCCTCTCACCGCCATCACTCGCCGTTGTCACTCACTCGCCAAATCTAGGTCGCAATAATGGAGATTTAAAAAGGTTTGCGTACTCATTTACGTGAGTATAAGCCGAGTATCCTGGTTTTGCTGGAGCCGCGCATTAGTGGTCCTCGGGTGGCCGCAGTCATTCAGTCGTTGGGTTTTGACCTCTCTTTTTGGGTTGAAGCTCTTGGGTTCTCGAGGGAAATCTGGCTTCTCTGGACCAATGATGTGGACCTCTCCATCAACATTGCTCATCGTCAATTTGTTCATGCCACTGTTTCCTCCTCGTGGGGCTCGTGGGATTTCACCACCGTTTATGCCAACCCTCAGCGGCTCTCTCGGGCTTGGCTTTGGCCCATCTTGAGCTGGCTTGGTAACACGGCTCGTCGTCCTTGGCTTGTCGGCGGGGATTTTACAGTTGGCCCTTTCAGATAAGCGCGGTGGGGCCTGGTCTTCTCGTGTTGTGTGCAAGCCTTTTCAAGATTGGGTCCAAGCTATTGGCCTTCACGATGTGGGTTATATTGGGTCTAAATTCACGTGGCGCCACGGTATGGTGCAAGCCCGCCTCGACAGGGTTTTCGTGTCGTCAGAGTGGCTTCATGTGTTTCCCCACACGACTAACCATCACCTCTCGTTTCTTGGGTCGGATAATCGCCCTCTTCTCGTCCAACTTCGCCCTCCGTCGCCTCGTCCCTCGCACGCTTTACCCTTCCGTTTCTAGAACGCTTGGCTCTCTCATCCGGCGTTTACGGACGTGGTTGAGGCCCATTGGCTTCCACCTGCAGCTACTATGAGTAAATCGCTGGCAGCTTTCTCGCAGCAACTGACGCGCTGGAATTGTGATGACTTTGGGAACATCTTCCACAAAAAAAAGCGGTTGCTATCGCGTCTTAAGGGCATCCAAAACCACATCGCGGACTCCAATCTCGACTCCCTCCTCGCTCTAGAGGACCATTTGAGTGCCGAATTGAACCAGGTTCTGTGTGAGGAGGAATTGTTTTGGCACCAGAAAGCTCGTTGTGACTGGCTGATGCACGGCGATCAGAACACGACCTTCTACCACACTCTTGCTACGGCTCAGCGCAAGAAACTGTCGGTTGAGCATTTGCTCGATACTAATGACGACCCCGTCACGGATCCGGTTCTCCTCGGGCAATTAGCCCGCTCCTATTTCGTCCAGCTGTATACTCCAGAGGAAGGGGCCCATCCTGTTTCTCCTTTTCCCGCGGCTTTTCCTCCTCTTCCCGCCGCCCATCTGCAAGAGCTTACTCTCCCGCTGCATGCTCTCAAAGTCCGGTCGGCCGTTTTTGATATGCCTTCGAATAAGGCTCCTGGGATTGATGGATTTACAGCCTTGTTTTTCCAGAATCAATGGGGCACGATCGGGCCCTCTGTGGATAGTTACCTTCATCAGATTTTTTCACAAGACCGATGGGAAGCTGATTTAAACCATACTCTTCTGGTCCTGATTCCTAAAACCCCCTCCCCGACCATCATGGCCCACTTTCGTCCCATTAGCCTCTTTAATGTTCTCTATAAAGTCCTTTCTAAGATCGTGGTTAACCACTTAAAAACCCTTATGCCTACGTTAGTTGCGGAAACTCAATGCAGCTTCATTCCTGGTCGTCACATCACGGACAATATTATTATCGCGCAGGAGGTCATCCATACCATGCAGAAGAAAAAGGGCAAAACTGGCTATCTCGCTATTAAGGTGGATCTTGAAAAGGCTTATGACTGGCTTCGTTGGGAGTTCCTCCTGACCACTTTGCAACTTATAGGTCTCCCGGCTGAGCTTATCCGGCTTATCATGAGGAGTGTGTCTACGGTTACCATGCAAGTAGCCTGGCAGGGCAGCTGGACTCCTTCTGTTAACCCCTCCCGGGGTCTTCGTCAGGGCGATTCGCTCTCGCCTTATCTCTTTGTCCTGTGCATGGAACGCCTTAGGCACAGCATTACCCAGGCCATAGGTCAAGGTGACTGGAAGCCGCTTAGGCTGAGCGCCAGAGGTCCCTCTATCTCCCATTTGTTCTTTGCTGATGATCTGATCCTCTTCGTTGAAGCTACAGCCGCGCAAGCTCAGGTCATTTCCACTACTCTGGAGACGTTTTGTCGGGCCTCGGGGCAGAAGGTTAATGTTGACAAAACTAGGATCTACTTCTCCCGCAATGTTGCTCCGGCTTTGGCGAGTAGGATCAGCGATATCTTAGGCATTCATCGTACTCGAAACCTCGGTAAGTACTTAGGTATGCCCCTCTTGCACAAACGTTCCACGCGGCGGACCTACCAGCACATTCTGGATAACGTTAGTAAGAAGCTTTCCGGCTGGAAAGCCAAGTCTCTTTCCCTCGCGGGCCGAGTTACGCTTGCCCAATCTGTCCTTGCGGCCCTCCCTCTGTACTCTATACAAACTGTGCGCCTTCCGCGCCTTCTCTGTGATGAGCTGGAGCGTTCCAATGCGCCAGTTTATTTGGGGGACTTCTGCTGATCATCGCTCCCTGCCGCTTGTCAAATGGGATGACATCTGTAAGCCTAAGAAGGACGGGGGTCTAGGCCTCAAGCGTGTCCAAACCTCGAATGACGCTCTTTTGGCGAAACTGGGTTGAGCTTTACTCACTCGTCCCATCGCCCTTTGGGTTCGGCTCCTTCGCGCTAAATATCGTTTGCCTCTAGACCATACCCCCTTCTTTATTGCTCAGGCTGGGGCCTCCGCTACTTGGAGAGGTATTGCTGCTGCCTGGCCTGTTGTGCGACAAGGCTTACGTTGGGAGTTGGGATCAGGGCGGACCATTTTTTTCTGGCTTAACTATTGGTTGGCGGACTGGAGGCCACTAGCTTCTCTAGTGCTTTCCCCCCTTCCTGACCATATGCTTGCCGACAAGGTTACGGCCTACCTTAGGCTGAGGGCCAATGGGATTGGCATCTCCTCCACCCGTATCTCCCCTCCGTCGTTTGCCTTGCTCTGGCCGATACCTTTCCTCCTCTTTCCAGTACGGCGGAAGATAGGCTCAGGTGGGGGCCTAACCCTAATGGTCAATTCACGATGGCTTCTGCGTATGACCTGATTGCAGAAACACCTTTGTCCTCTGGTAGCCCCTTATGGGAGTTGATATGGAAGTAGGCTGGGCCTCAAAGGATTCGCGCGTTCCTTTGGTTACTGGTGCAGCAAAAGCTTTTGACTAACTGCCAGCGGGTGATTCGTCATCTCACGATGGACAGTACGTGTCCCTTCTGTGACCATGCGAAGTCCGTCCTCCATGTTTTTCGGGACTGTTCGAGAGTCCACACCTTCTAGGCCCAGTTCTCCCCAGATATTATTACCCCCGGAGTTTTTTCACTTAGACGTCGCAGCTTGGGTTCAAGCCAACCTTACCAACCAAACCCAAGTTCGTCGGGCTTCATGGGCTACGATTTTTGGGGTCGTGTGCTGGTTCCTCTGGCAATGGCAGAACTGTAGCATTTTTGAAGCGGGTTTTCAGTGGCCTGTTGATGGGCTTCGTACGGTGATTGACTACATCCTTTGGATTCATCGTGCGCGATTTATGGAAAGCAGTGTTTTTCGAGGCCCTGGGACTCCTGTGGACCCTCACCTTGGGTGGTCCATGCCGCTCGCAGGCTGGGTCAAGCTTAATACCGACGGCGCTGTAAAGCTAGCCCACCAGTTCGCCTCTGCCGGCGGGCTCATCCGAGACAACCAGGGGCATTGGTGTGGTGGTTTTCTCCATCGGGTGGGTAGCAGCTCCCCTCTTGAAGCTGAGCTTTGGGGTGTCCATTCGAGTCTCCAACTGGCTTGGGCCCTCGGTTATTGTCGCCTTATCCTTGAAGTCAACTCACTCGAGGTTATCAACATCCTCTCTTCTTCCTTTGGCCATGCTACTGACCCTTCTGTTTTGGTGGCAAGTATCCGGAGTCTCCTTCGTCAACCTTGGGAGGTTCAGTTTCAACACATTTATCGCGCAGGCAATTCGAGTGTCGATTGTATGGCGGCCCTTGCCGCTTTTGCTAGCCCGGGCTTGCACTTCCTTCAGGAGCCTCCGACTATTGTCTGGCCTCACTTGAACCGGGATCTTCATGGCAGTTTGTCTCCTAGGCCTTATGTGTTTTTGTCCCTTGTACTCAAAAAAAAAAAAAAAAAGGTTTGACTACATGGCAAGTCTCATTAACAGAAACTTTTAGATATGACTCATTCTCTTTCTTGTAATAATTGATATTTCTTGTTCATTATATGGCTACTATAATACTGTGTAATCACAAAGTGAGTTGAAGGAAGACTAATTAACTCTCAGAATAGATTTACAAGGAAACAAGCCAAAACTAAACTAAAACTAAAACTTTGCCTGGGAAGGGAAACTATTAAGCGCTGTCGCTTATTCCTCATCGTTGTGAACAAAGTGATAGGCAATCCATGGAAAATTCCATCCAAAGAATTTGTGTCTAAGAAGCTGAAATTTATACATGATTCGACAACCTATATGCTAATCGCCAGCACAACATACACCAAAAAGTGGTGGTGCTTTCAGATTACAGAGCATGAAAAGAAAGCTTATTACACATAAAAAGGTCCATTAAAACCAAAAAAAAAAGAAAGAAAGAAGCAGACCTCCAGCCAAGTACGAAAGTGACTTCAACTTGCAAAAAATGACCTCCTAGGTAAAGCAAAAGGATACAGATGCATGCATATACAGCCTGTCGGTAGAAACCAATATCACTGGATCAAAGGGACTACAGTACTGTCTGGAAAATCTGTTCTTGGCCCAGCAAGGGAGTAATACGCAAGTATCTGTGCAGGATGATCAACTATCACGAGTTGATCAGCCTCATTAACCGTAACAACCCTTCTAGCAGCGATCAACTCAATATTCCAAAACGGGCGAGTCATAGCCACAAGACTGCTGCCTGCTGGTGATGATGCTCTATAACCTTGCACCCACAAGTACCTCAGAGAAGGCAGCTGCATTACAGCCCTAGCCAACGCATTCTCACTGAAGCGACAACCCCTCATCTCCAACTTCTGCAGATTTGGGCAACCTTTAGCGAATTCTATGAGCCCTTCATCCGACTCCCCAACATAACCCAACAGCATCCGTTTGACGTTTGTACTATACTGCCCAATATCACGGAGACATTTATTAGTCAAACCCCCTTTTCGGAGATACAGATCAAATCTTCGAAGCTTAAAACAGCCCCTTAATAGTTCTTGAACTCCATTATCAAGCGGCAGATCAGCTATCGTTTCTTCTCGATCAAGTAAGACCAAACGAAAATCTTTTAGGTTCTTTAAGTAATAACCAATCTCTTGCAAAGCTAAATTTGTGATATCAGAAACATAAACAGCTATGTATTCGAGTTCTAGGCAGCCCTGGGCCAATGCTATTAATCCCCTATGTGAAACTGTGCCTTCTTCATCTTCCATTCCGTCATCAGCACCTCGCTCAATTCTAAGCCTTTTTAAATGCTTACAACTGCTGGCAAGGACTTCCATTCCACCATCTCCGATAACATTTCTTGTCTGCCAACACAAGTAAATTCACTAAAATGTTCATGTATAAGGCAGAAAAAGTACACATAAGGCAGCAAAAAGTATCTAGTGCTGCAATGAGACAAAATCAGTTTTAATTCTTATCTCCTTAGTGTCAAACCCAGGCAAATGCAAAAGGTAAATTCTACAAAACTTATTGAAGTTTGCACGCTCTAAAACTGAATCCCAAAACCAGTATAAAACTGTCATCCCAGAAAAAGCTAAGAAAGATGAAATACAAAATAAGTTGCATATATTAACATGCTACAACTTTTGCATCAAAAGCATAATAATAGGCGAATAAGAAACGAGGGCCAAAAAGACATTGTATAAACAGGGAGGCAAACCCCAGCAAACAACATATAAGGACATATCATCAGTGAAACATCGATAACAAAAGATATTTGTGCCAATACCTCAAGAATTTCCAAGTTTGGGCACCTTTGAATCAAGTCACAGAGGTCCTCTGTGTAGAGAAATGCATAAAGGAGATCCAACTTTTTGAGCCGAGAAGCAAAAGGGAATACTATTGGCATTTCATTTTGCCCTATGTAATTGAGTCCCAATCGGCATAATTTTTCTGGAAATTTCACATTGGAGTACTTGTTTGGTTGACCATTGAAGTAACCACCACAAAACTCTTCTAAAGCAGATGCAGAACGAAAGAAGTTAACAAGCTCAGAGATGTCAGAGTCAAGAATTTTCACAGATGTCAAGGAGTGACAATTTTTGGCTATAAGCTCAAGGTCTTCATGTCTGAATTTGTAAAGATGTGTCATGTAAAAGTTTAAAGTCTCAAGAACTGCATTGTTCAAAGCAAGCTCATGGAGCCAGTCACCATCTTTATCCAAAACCGCACTCTGTTCCAAGAACAATGTTCTTAATTGCCTGCAGGCCAAAAATTAAAAGAACCATGAAGATCAATATCTTAAGGTCCCTCAAGGTGGAACAGAAGAGGTCATGACCAAATTTCCCCATGTCGACAATAATCACTAAAGGAAAGAGGCATTATGGACGTAAAGAATTAGTACTTTCAAAACAAGATCCATGCAACCACGATAACACAGTGGTAAACAAGTTAACAGCCAATCGAAGTAATAATACCTTACAAATCCGTCGTAATCAGTCAAAAAGCTTTCAAAGCCACAATTTGAAATGATAATCGAGGGCTAAGTCATTATGATTACATTCCACATAATTTTTCCCTCATAGACAAAGTGAAATTAATAACAGTCCACATCAATTTAGAATGGAAGAAACGTATACAAATGACAAATGCCAAATAAGCCAAAATGTTAATCTACTCACTCACACGTACAAGGATGAATTAATAGGTAAAGATAACAATAAGAAAAAGGATGAGAAAACTAACTGAATTTGGAAGTTTAAGTTCCTAGAGTTAAAGGAGCATAAAAACTGATTCACAACAAAGCAAGCGGATTAATTATCAATCTTACTCCGTAAAAGCATAAAGAGTATACAAACACAGAAGAAAACAGGAAATTAATAGCACCAACCTATAAGACTTTTAGACACAGAATCGGAAGTTACTGAAGTTGACAAAAAAACTACCAAAAGTGAGTAAAGATTTAGCCATTCTTTTTTTGAGTTAAACCCACAGCTTAGTACCTGCAACCACGAGCCACGTGTAGGAGGCCGTCAGTCGAGAAATCAGAGCACCAGTCAAGCATCAAATGCTCAAGATTCCGACCGCGAGACTTAGCCAAAAGCTCCAGATCCGAATCTGTGACAATCATACGGCGAAAGTGAAGCGACGTCAAACAATTAAAGGAAGTGGCAAGTTGGTCGACCCAAGGCTTGACAAAACCTCCCCAATTCTCAGGTATCAAATTGAACATGGCGGCTCGAGGTTTTCCTTTCAGTTTCAAAGATTTCAGGTGATTGAAACGACTCCGCAGCCGATCTGGTGTGGTAGTGTAGCATAAAGCGATGGTTACGTGTTCCCTGGTCAACGCCTCCAGCTCGTGCCATCGGCGGCAAACCGTCGAGACGGCGGCTCGGTCACGTGAGTCGCGGATGTATCGTATGACGCAGCCAAACACGACGTCGGTATCATCGCAACAAATTGCTTTATTCATTTTACTACTATTCCCAATTTCCTCCATCACTTTAAACAAACTTTTCTCTACGTCTATCGAAATCTAAAACTGAAATGCTCTTCTTCTTGAAGTAGGTCACGGCCACCACTAAAGCAGTTTGAGTTTCAGTTTCAGTTTGACGGATATATAGTTTCTCTATTCTTTGAGCCATCCAATTAGCAATAAGAAAATCAGAAATAAGGCACTTCTACTAACTGTCTACACAACTAACTGTAACCGTGAGCGAGCTTAGACCAAAAAGCGGTTAAGCCAAAATTAGATTATTAAAATTGCTATCGAAACGACGAAACGTTTCTTTACAAACCCAATCCGATCCAGACCAATGCAGAGCCGTCGAAACATCATAATCTTTTTGAGCAGAGAAAGACGGAAGAGAGACTGATAGGCAACTAGCGGTCGTTATTAACGAAAGGAAGAAAATCGACGGCGACAGTTGAAAACAGTTTATAGTTTCTTTTTATCCGGTGGGCGGTAGGGCTTTATGGACCAGGCACACCCATACGATAAGTTTTTTTTTTGTTTTTTGCTTTATTGCAATAATAATAATGTTAGTTTTTTCTTTTATTATTATTAATAAAAGAAAGATCCATTTGAGAGATACTCAACAGTTATTTATTTTTACTACTATATTTAATTAATAAGATTAACTTAAGTAGATTGGATATATCTTCTGATAGATTCTGTCTTATAGATAACCGTAACAAAAGGAAAAGACTGTCATTATCTTATTTTCCTTCTTTTATATCGTTATGTTGATCGTACCAACAAAAAAAATAGTACTTAATGCCAATTTACGGAACCTACTGATACCAATCTTGGACTAGTACTATTCGGTATCGATGGAAATTGAAAATACTTGTTAATTATCGATAATCTTTGTAAAATTGAAAAAGTAAGAGACTGAATTGAAAAATAATAATAATCTAACCCTAGTTTCTCTTAAGCCACCCCTATGGTATATTACGAATACCATACTAGATTTACTATCAGATTTGGTTCAGCCTAATTTTGCTGGGGTTGAACGTCGTTGTTAGGATCTATGATCTGTGCGACTCTGGCTACGGAGTACCTGCAAAACAAATAAAGGTAAGCCGGGGGTTGATTCCTAGAAGGCCACTTCGACGCTCAAGTTAGTATTTTGTAGAATATTTGGCTACTGAGAGTATAGAAGAATAACTAGGTTGTAATCTCGTACCTGTATCACAGTAGAATAGTACCTTATATATAGCATAGACGCTAGGTTTAGGTCTTTACGTAGATTTTTGCGTTTGCATGAGAGTCTAACACCTGATGGGCCGTGGACGTGTAGAGATGGGCCTAGGCCTAGCACAGCCGACCCAACCATAAGCCCCCTACTCCTCGAGTCTGATCCAAGAGAAGGGTCGAAGGAGTGGATAAGAATTGTGCGGCTCATCTGTGTGACGACTCGTGACAAGGCCGATCGATCAGAGATCAATGCCCTGTATGCAATAATTCCTGCTATGATAGAAAACTGATCGGGCTTTTACGCCTAGCGCGCGACCGTTTGGGCGACGACAGGACGATCGATTGACTCGCGTTGAGGATGGGCAATCTAGCGGTTTACACCGAGGCGGGGTAGTCGATTGGTCGTCAGTGTTTGGTGATAGACTAGGTTTAATTATTACTTGACGATACGTATCTTCTGGGCGTCGTTCAAAATTTGAAACGATGCGTCCTTTTAACTGCCGTGCAGCTGTCATGAACTGTCACGTGTCCTTTCGACTGTCACACAACTTCGGGCCTTGTTACAACCCTAATTCATCATGGCTCAACTCCTGCCACGTGTTCGATACTGATTAGCACTCCTTCACAGCTATTACCGCTATAAATACTGGGATCGGCAAACTGTGAGTTTTCTCCGCGCGCGTTTGATTCTCCTGCTTTTATTCTTCTTCATTCTCGTCTTTTTGTTTACAGTCACCGGAGTTTTCTCTCCATTGTCATTCCAATCCCAAAACTCAATCACTAACTTAGGTATGTCGTTTTTCCTCTTTTCCTCCTATAAATTCTCATTTTGTCATCATGTCATCCACCAGCCCTAGAGACGAGCTTAGACTTAGGGTCGAAGCTAGTTCCCCCTCTCCATTTGTCGAAAGGGCTTCAGAAAGTGTTGGTGTTGGGTTGTTGGAGATAGCAGCGGAAATGGTGGAAGAGCCGGAGGTCGGTGGGAATGTGACGCCGGAAGCGGGGATGACTGAGGAAATTGGAATTAGTACTCGGAGAGACGGGCAAGTCGTTGAAAAGCCGTCGACTGACCCGTCGATGATGACCGAGAAAGAATTGTCCCGGTTGGTCATTAAGAACAATATCCCCGTGTCCTGGGGAACCAGACTGGCCAGCAAGAACGAACGGATTTATAGCAGTGCAAATGGCTACCTCGCTATTTCAGAGAGCTTTTTCTCGATCGGGGGTATGAAATTGCCATACTGTAACATCCCGGTACCACCAGGAAGGGTAAAATAGTAAATATGGGTTAACAGTGAGAGCTTAGTAATGCAATTACATATTCATACATTATGTGACAT
>JAOTAZ010000218.1:17051712-17063097 GCA_025629785.1 Erythroxylum oxycarpum
ATTATTATATTAATTAATTACCAAATTAATAATTAGAATCAAGCAAAGGTTTTAAAGGATTTCTTTTATAGTTAGATTATGTTAGAAATTATTAATATAATAAGATTATATTATTTTGATGGGACCAAAAACTATTAAAATTTCAAATCCCTTAATTAAATATTAATTACATGTTAAGAATGTAATACTTACCTTTTATTATTTAAGAATAAAATTATATTTATGTTTATTGTAAGACTTATTGAGCAAACTTAAAACCTGTTTAACCCAAATATGTTTTATCTTAAATTAATGGATAAGTAAATTTATATGATTTGGATAAATAAACTCATAATCATATGAATTTAGAAGTACTGTTAAGAATAATATTTAAGATATATTTTGGCAAAGAGTTATCTCCTAACGAATCTAGGAGTCATATAAGATGTGTGATTAACTTTTTCTAAGTTTGTCAATTATGAATTAACCGTAAGTGCACAACATAAATGTTACTAGTACTAATAAGTATGGATCGATCCCACGAAGACAATGAATCAGTAGTTACTGTTATCCTATTATCTAGTCTACAAATTTGATTGTGATTTTAATTAAAGAATTAAAACTTAGGGAAATAATATAAAACAGCCAACAAGATTGAATAGAGAATTAAGAAATCACTTAAGAAATTACCGTCTAGGTTTCGAATCTCCTTAAATACTTTTAATTGATTGATCTTTTATTATGCAATTGCTTTGTTGATTTATTGGACCGTGAAAATTCCTATGGTATGCTAAAAGCTCACTCTTGAGTCTAATATCAACTAATCCTAAAGTTATCAACTGAATTACTCAGGTTAAAATTTATAGAATTGTTTTACCGATTTGTGAATCTCGTTATTAGGTTTGACCCTAATCCAGAGGATTTATGTCATCCTATCTCTAGGGTTGCAATCAAATCCTCCCAATTATAGTATATCTATTCACACATATAATTTCTCAATATCTATATTATGAAATCAAATTATGCACTAGTATTACAAATAAGGACGGCAATGGTCCGACCCATAAACTGGGCAGCCTGTGGCTTGCCCATCTACTATTGAATATTCTCACAAGGTAGAGGTTTGATCTCATATTCTGATGGATCTTTTAGTGATTTCTTCATGTTTTTCACTTTTTAAAATCAAAGTTGCCCTTTTGAATGATTTTAGTATTTGTAATCGCCTCCCAATGCCTGCTCTACTCTTTTGCCTCCTAACACGCCATTTTATAGTATTTTTTAAGATTTTGGGTAATGCACGGTCTAACACTTGACTGTGTACTAGACCGTTTATAACCTAAAATACCCAGAATTAGCGATTCTACAATGCCTGAGAGAAGTACACGAGCTGATGAACGACTATGTATCCTTTATTTGCTTCATATATTTGTTTTATGCCACTTTTTCATTCGAATTCTTCTCCTTTTAGTTTATGAAGCAAACACACTTGAGTAAATTAAGTACCATATATACAATAAAAGTATAAAATATCAAGCAAAAATATATCAAATATGGGGTATAAATATGGTTAATTATGCATCTATCAATGTGATTGATAAAGTCATTATCTACCTAATTTAAATTTAGTTGGTTTATTGAGTAAACTCAAGATCAACCATTTTAAATGGGATCCTAGCCCGTTAGCAAATTATTTTATAATTTCTCAATTTAATAGTGAGGGCTATTATTTTGAATAAAATTGTGGGAGTGATCAAATATTTATTAAAATCCTTATTTGATTTGATTTTATAGTATAAAATAATACTTGCTCTTTTATATTTTTGGATTGTCAAAAGAAGATTAGTACCAATATGATGTTGAAGAGCATTATGGATGCTAACAAGCTAACTAGAGCTAATTTCAAGGATTGGTTCCATAACTTAAAAATTGTTCACAGGTAGAAAAGAAGTTGTGTGTTCTTGACATTGTTGTTCTACCAGAGCCTAGTTCAGATGGGACTGATGAGGTTTGGAGAGATATCAGTGTTATATTGATGACATTGAATATGTATTCAGAGCTTCAGAGGCAACATGAGAACGTGGATGCTCTCACTCTAATTTTGCATCTTAAGGAGTTTTTTGGTACACAAAGTAGTGTGGAGATGTATCAGTTCTCCAAAGCATTATTTCAATGCAAGATAGTAGAAGAATCTTTAACAGAGCTATATGTGCTAATGATGATTGACTATATTGAAAAATTAGGCAAATTAGGTGGACTATAAGTTGAGCATTGACATGGTCCTGCAATCTCTTAATTCGAGCTTTTTATAGTTTGTTATGAACTTCTATACGAATTAAAAGGACGTATCTTTTCCTAAAATGCTGAATATGCTTAAGACTGTATAAGGGTGCCTTAAAAAGGAACATAATTATGTTCTTGTTGTGGATTCTTCCAAGAGCAAGGAAAAGGGCTCTAAGAATAATAATAATAAGAAATAGATGGCTTTTCTTCTAATAGCAAAGCTGAAAGGTGACGTTAAGAAAAAAAGTAATGACAAGGGCACATGTTTTTCTGTGAAGTTGATGAACACTGGAAGAAGAACTGCCTTGTTTATTTTGCTACCCTGAAAGATAACAAGCTTAAGGAAGTTGTTTATTTAGGTATGTTTATGATTAAGATCCATCTTTTCACTTTTCTTCCATATTCTTGGGTATTTTATATTGTATGTGATTCTCATATTTGTAATAACATGTAGATGTTAACAAGGAATAGGTTGTTGGGAAGAGGCGAATTTAACCTGCAAGTTGGTAATGGAGCAAGAGTTACTACATTAACTTTAGAAACTTATAGTATAGCCTTGCCTTTTGTCCTTAAACTAGAACTAAATAATTATTATCACGTTCCAATTATTACTAAAAACATCATTTCTATTTCTTATTCAAATTTGAAAGGATTTGTCTTTATTATTAAGAATAAAAGTTGTTCTTTTTATAAAGATGATGTTTATTGTAGATCTGGATTACTTACAAATCATTTGTATAAATTAGATCTTAAAAGGTCAATCCTTAACATAAATAGGAAGAAAACAAATTTAAGTGACCAAAATCCAATTTATTTATGGCATTGTAGGTTAGGTTATATCAATGAAACTAGAATCACAAAGTTACATAAAGAAGGATATAGAATCCTTTTGATTATGAATCATATGAAACTTATGAATCATGTTTGTTGGGAAAGATGACCAAACTGTCCTTTACTGGAAAAGGAGAAAGTGCCAAAGCAGAAAGACATAACATTGAAGCGAGTTCCCATTAAAGCGAATCTTACAGTTCTTCTAACTAAACCATTGTCTCAGAAAATACATTATCAACATATGGAAGGATATGGTATTAGATACATGGGCGATTGACTTTACTGCAAGTGAGATATTGTTAGTTTATGCCTTTGCAACCAATCGAATGGTTGTAATTTTATGTATGAAAATTAGTTTAATGAATTAAGGCATTATTTATCTTCATATATTATGTTAATTACATTTGATGTTTTAATACCAAACATAAAATCCATGGAATAATTACTATGTGTTTAAAATTAATAAGAAAACATAATTATGAGATTTAATTTGCATTTTTATCTTATTCATAAATTGTTCCTAATTATATTTTCATCTAAATGGAATATTGATGAAATGTTAAAACTATCACATATTATGTTTCTTTCTTGTGAAGAAAGTAATTGATCTCATAAATTAAAGTATGGAGATACTTAAACAAATGTGTGATTGCTTATTAGAGAATAACCCTATTGAACTAACCCGATTATAAGGAAACTAAATGAAATATTACTTATTTGTCAATGGATTTCTTCATTACAATTATTGTATAATTGATTCTTATACTTGAGATTACCAAGGAATCTCAAGTGGAAACTACTATGTTTTGATGCTAATTATGACCTATCCTATTTAGGGTAGCTCAGTCGATAGTACTTGGATGCAATATGAACCATATAGAGATAGTTGAATAAGTCAAAAAATAATTTGTCACTCTAAAGTAATCAGAGAGAATGTTTTATTATTCTTAATTAGTAGATTAAGAAATTTTCTAGCCAAATTGAATTGACATTTGAAAAGGTGTTTTCAAATATCAATTATGAATTAATTACTAGTTAGTAAGAACAAACATGATTGAATTCAAAATAGTAGAAACTATATCTGTACTTTGTCAAATTAGAACATTGGATGAGAAAAAGATTAAATTATACATCATAACCATGCATGGATAGGTTAAGTCAAACTACTTTTACATTCCTTATATTTGGGTGGTTATGACATGTTGCTAGATGTCAATTTTGATTTATGATTATAAATTGTTTAGATGGAGAATTAAAGATAAATTAAAAGGAGTTCTAATTTATCTAATTCTAATTATGAATTATAACTATATTTTATATCCATTGTCAAATCGTGACCAAAGAGGACAATACCGATTTGTGTTGGATGTCGCGGTATAACCCGCAAATACACGCCGGGGTATAACCCCCAAACACCTACGGGTGGGGTGTGGGGTTTAACACCAAATCATTTTGATATGCTATGTGTTTTTTTTTTTGCTTATGTTGTGATGCATTTAGATGTGCTTGCAATCAAGTTTTCGTTTATATTTCTGAATTTTTGAAAAGTTTGAGAATGATTGAATAACTAAGAAAGTGAGTTTTAAAATTGAAAAATCATTGGATTAAGTGTGAATGATTTCAATACATGGAAAGTTTTACGAGCGAAATAAGTTTTTCTAAGAGCTTGCTTAATGGAAATTATTTTGAGAAATGATTTTGCTTATTTTCAATTTATAAATATGTTATCCACTAGCTATTGCAGCTCACCCCCGCCCCCTTTCATCCCCATCTCCAGGTTTTCGAGCAAGAGATTGGATGGAAGACGATCACGACCTCAGTTTGATTTTTTCACGTTATGTATTATGTGTAAAGTTTGATTTCAGTATCGGCTTTGTGTATGGCTTGGAAAGCCACGTAAATGTAATTCAATGTGAGTGTGGTTTTGGGTTTGTATATGATTATGGATTTGACTTAGGAAGTAATGTATGTAATTGGATTGTATATGGCCTTGGGATATAGATTTGTGTATGATTCTGATATTGGCATTGAATCATGTAAGTAGATTATGGAATTGTATATTGTGTTAAGGTGAATATGAACGGATTTGTATATAAATAATGAATGTGTATTGAATATGTTTTGATTGGGTTCGGATTGTGTCATGAAATATGATGGTATTCAATTATGAATGGGATTGATTGAGATTTTGTATGGTCGATTAAGAATTATTGAAGTGTTAGGTATAGATGTGTGTTTCTGCTAGTGTTATGAATTCCGGACGGGAGGTCCGATGTTTCTGATTTTGGTTTTGGGATATTAGAAGTGTATTGTTTCCTTTGCAGATTCTTTTGGGCTGTTCAAAATACAGCCGTTATGCTGCCCAATTTTCGAGAAAATTGGGTTATGGTTAGTAAGAATTAGAATAGATTTTGTTATAAATGAGATAAGAATTTGGGTTATGGATGACATTTTGAAGCATATACGTATGTATGATTTGAGATTGCATGAGGATGACTTTTTCTGTTTGATTAGATAAGGTTGATTAAAGATGAAAGAAATGAGAAAGAAAGATTGGGAAAAAAAAATTGTATTGGTTTTGCGGATAAGTTGAGTCTAAGGTTTCCAACGCGCTTAAACTCTTTCCTAAGATATTTGTTTGTTCTCGAATGTCGGACAATTCGTTTGGTTCATTTTTTGTCTTTCGCGTTTTCGTTTCACTTCGGATTCACTTCTTTCGCCTTCGATTCTCATGTGCTTCGTACTTTATCTTGTTTTCTTCCATTTCGCTTTGTCTTCGCTCCTTCGTGAACTTTTGATTCCGCTTTTCTGGTTAGGATCCGGTTGCGAGATCGGGTTCCAACATGTGGCTTAACCTGGAAGGATTTTCTGATAGCATTCCGAGATAATTACATGCCAAAGATTTACATGGATCAAAAAATGAAGGAATTCTTAGATTTGAAGCAAGGCAAGCTCTCAGTGGCAGACTATGAGATAAAGTTCGATGAGTTAATGGGGTATGGGACCGCACTGATTCCGACTGAACAAAATAAATGTAGGCAGTTTGAGGATGGTCTAAATATGGAAATCAGAACGAGGCTTGCCATCTCTAACTTGGGCAGTTTTACAGAACTTTGAGCGGCCTCGATCGGAATAGAGTAATTATTGAAAGATGGTTAGAGAGAGCACAGACAGGAGGGTAGAGGAAAGAGGCATAATGAATCTCATGCTGATTTTGGCAGAAGCTTCAGAAAGCGGCAGAATAGATTGTCTCGATTCCAGTCTAGATCGAGACAATCTGGGTCCCAAGGAAGAGGTAGATTTGTTCAGTCTGGGGGAGGCAGAGGACAGATGCCTGCCAACCAGTCGCAACAATTTCCTGAATGTTAACACTGTAGTAAAAGACATGGTGGTGAGTGTTGAAGGATATCGGGAGCATGTTTTCAATGTGGCTCTTACGAGCATCAGATTAGGGATTGCCCTGAGTTGTTGGGATCACAGCCTAGAGCTAGAGGAGGAGCGATGACTGAGGTCTCAGTTCAGCAGAGCAGAGCTGGCAGATCTGCACAGAGAGGCAAAGGTAGAGGTCGGACTTAGACAGTAGGGCCCAGTGTCGGACTGAGGAGCGGAGCAATCAGCCGCAAACTTAGGCCAGGGTCTATGCCATCACTAGACAGGAGGCACAGGACTCCCCAGATATGGTAGCAGGTGTGTTGAATGTTTTTAATTTTGAAGCATATGCACTGGTAGATCCAAGATCTACCCATTCATTCATTACTCTGCATCTGGCATCTAAATTGCATTGTGACCGAGAGATGCTAAAATGTGGGTTAGTGGTGAGCACTCCAGTGGGTAGCATAATAGTGATCGGTGAGGTATGTAAGACGTGCATAATTCGGATTGATCAGGTAGAATTAGAAGCTGATTAGATCATATTACAACTGAGAGAGATAGACCTCATCTTAGGCATGGACTGGCTCACTGCTCATAGGGCAATGATGAATTGTTATACTAAGAAGGTAGTGCTTGAATCACCTAATCAGTCGAGAGTGGTGTTTCGAGGAGTCAATCAGGCAGTGCCAGCCCAACTAATTTCAATTATGAGTGCTTTGAGAATGATCTGAGGTGGATGTGAGGCTTATCTGACCCACGTGGTGGATACTCAGAAGGAACAAACTATTCAAGATGCCATTTGGTTTGACTAATGCTCAGGCAGCATTTATGGCATTGATGAATAAGGTATTCCAACCTTATTTAGATCAGTTTGTAATTGTATTTATTGATGACATTTTGGTATACTCGAAGTGTAGAGAAGATCATATGGCACATCTGAGATTGGTTCTTCAGTTGATGAGGGAGAACAGCTTTATGTCAAGTTTAGTAAGTGCGAGTTTTGGCTCGATCAAGTAATATTCTTAGGTCACAATGTGTCTGGTCAAAACATTCAAGTGGACCAAATGAAAATTGAAACAGTAATGAAATGGGAGGCTTCTAAGAATGTGTCTGAGATCCGATGTTTTCTTGGATTAACTGGGTATTAAAGAAGGTTTTCCGAGGGGTTTTCGCCAATTTTGGCCCCTTTGACAAAACTTCTGAGAAAGAATGTGCCTTTCAGATGGAGTGATGATTGCCAAAGGAGTTTTGAGGAGCTTAAGCATCGGTTAACTACGACACCAGTGTTAGCTATTATGTCTGGTTCTGGAGGTTATGTTGTCTACAGCGATGCATCACATCAAGGTTTAGGATGTGTACTAATGCAGCATGGTAAAGTAATAGCTTATGAATCGAGACAGTTGAGGTTTCATGAATTTAATTATCCAGTTCATGATCTGGAACTTGCTGCAGTTGTTTTTTCTTTGAAAATTTGGAGACACTATCTGTATGAAGAGACATTTCAGGAGTTCACTAATCATAAAAGTTTGAAGTATTTGTTAAGCTAGAAGGAGTTAAATATGAGACAAAGGAGATGGTTAGAATTGTTGAAAGATTACAATTGCACAATTGAGTATCATCCTGGAAAAGCTAATGTTGTAGCTGATGCATTGAGTAGGAAATCACATAGCAGAGTGGCACAAGTACAGGTATTGAGGTTACCTAGCCTAGTTTAGTTGAGGGCACTGAATGTTGATTTGTGTCTAGAGCATAATGATACGTTGATAGCTACTTTGAAGTTGAGACCTGTTTTGGTTAAATGAATTAAAGAGGCTCAGAGCAGAGACCCAGATTTAGTGAAGTTAATTGAGAAGTTGAAAGTAAATCCAGAGTCTGAGTTTGAAGTGAGAGATAATACCTTGAGGTTAAAGCAATGATTATGTGTGCCAAATGTTGATAATCTGAGGAAAGAGATTTTAGAGGAAGCACATTTAGCAGCTTATGCTATGCATCCTGGTACTACCAAGATGTATAAAACTCTAAAACAACATTACTGGTGGCCCGGTATGAAAAAGCAAGTAGCAGAATTTGTTTCTAAGTGAATAACTTGTCAGCAGGTTAAGGTTGAACATTAGGCTCTGGCAGGAAAATTACATTTGTTACCCATTTCGAAGTGGAAATGGGAACGAATCACGATGGATTTCATTATGGGTTTGCCTAGGACTCCGAAACAACATGATGCCATTTGGTTCATTGTTGATAGACTGACCAAATCGGCTCATTTCTTACCAGTGAGGGAAAATTATTCATTGGATCAGTTGGCTCAGCATTATGTGGATTAAATTGTGAGGTAACACGGGGTTCCAGTGTCCATAGTATCGGACAGGGATCCTAGATTTACCTCGAGATTTTAGGGTAGTCTATAGGCAGCTTTGGGTAACAAGTTCAATTTCAGTACAGCCTTTCATCCTCAAACAGATAGTCAGAGTGAGAGGACGATCAAGACTGTCGAGAATATGCTCAGAGCTTGTGTTTTGGAGTTTCAGGAAGCATGGGATAAATTTATAACTTTGATTGAATTTGCCTACAATAATCAGTATCACAGTAGTATTGGTATGGCTCCATACGAGGCGTTGTACGGCAAGAAATGTCATTCGCCTTTATACTGGGATGAACAGGGTCTAAGAATTGTCGAAGGCCCATAATTGATTCAGGATATAGTTGATAAGGTGAATTTGATCGGTAGCAGAATTAAAATGGCACAAGATAGACAGAAAAGCTATGTGGATCAACACAGGCGAGATATGGAGTATCAGGTTGGTGACAAAGTATTTCTGAGAGTATCACCTTGGCGAGGTGTACTGAGATTTGGAAAGAAGGGTAAGCTAAGTCCACGGTATATTGATCCATTTGAGATAATCGAGAGAATTGGACCATTGGCTTATAAGTTAGCCTTACCTTTGAAAATGGCTCACATACATAATATGTTCCATGTGAGTATGCTTAGGAGATATTGGTCGGATCCAACTCATGTGATACCGACTCAGGAGATTAAAGTCTCTAGTAATCTGAGTTATGTTGAGGACCTGTGAAGATAATTGGCTATCAGAATAAGCAACTGAGGAACCGAGTGACCCCAATGGTGAAAGTCCTTTGGATGAATCATTCGAGTGAAGAAGCCACATAGGAAACGGAGGAGCACATGAGGAATCAATACCCTTACCTATTTGAACAATCAGGTAAGAATTTCAAGGACAAAATTTTTATTAGGAGGGGAGAGTTGTAACATCCCGTTACCCATGTGAGGACTAGAATTATAAATTATGAGAATTTATGAGAAATTAGGAAAATGCACATCATGCATAAATTAATTGTGACATGCACATTTTTACACATTCATATGATTGTACATGCATTCATTGCCATTTTTCGGGCACAATTGAGTTGTTAAATATGATTAAAATGTGTTTTAGCAATTTTGGTATTACTTAGGATATTTTGGTATTTTGGTGAAATTTAGAAAATATTGATTTATTGGCTAATTATGATGTGACATGTGGCATCCTATAATTGGGACAAATGACTTGTATGTATAGTGACACGTGGACTGCTAGTGATGACAAATGTATGACATACAAAGAAGTATTTTATGTTTTGAAAAGAAAACACTAGGAAGAGTTACGGTAGTTTGTGAGCATCTGAAGCATTTTCTACCTGGTTTGTTCATCACCGATGATTGAGTTGCTCTTGATGGTTGTCTATGAGTTATTCGTATTGCTGGAAATAAAAGCTGAAACAAGTAAGTAACTTAATGATATTTTATAGTGTAGGAATATACATGCATACATAGGAATGAGAAGTTTGGTTTCGGTGATGAATGAATTAGATGATGGATCTGTGAAATAGAAATTTGTCCAGAAAAGTATGAAATAAGTTCTATTTTAGTTTAAAATGAGTTACGGAAGAGTGCTGGAAAATTTATGAATGCATATACACTCTATCATGGTTTAGAGAAAACCGAAAATGGGTTGTTGTCTGCATGTATCTGTTGAGTATCAGTAAAAATGAATTTAGATGTTTAAGTGTGAATCTTGAATTTTGATCTTATGTAAATGATTTGAATTGAATTAGGAGTTAAATGAAGTGAAGTTTTAGAGATTGTTTGGGTATAGAAGTGTAAAATGGTAGAGTGAGAAAGTGAAAACCTGGAAAAGTTGGGAAGATGAGTTTTTTTGTAAAAGTTCGTTGCGGCCAACTTTGGTTCGCTGCAGCTAACTCTTTTTAATTCGCCGCGGCAAACTCTTGAGTTCACCATAGCGATCTTTGAAAACATCCCCGAGAAAATCTGATTTCTGGAGTGTTCGTCGCGGCCATATATTTTTTTCTCGCCGTGGCGAAGTATCATTTCTGACGGCTCAAACATACTTTAGTATTTTGACCATAATTTTTTTCTGTAGTTATCCAATTAAATTATGTCTCTAAGATTTTCAACTTTTGGTTAGAAGTTGAGGTAAGAATTCTGCTGAAACTTAAGAACAGTATAAACTATTTTGAGTATATCTTTTCGTATACTGAATTGAATTGAATGGTTTTGGTGTCATTAGAAAATTAAGACATTAAGAACAACTTTACAGAAGGAAGTTTTGCCTAATTTTGTCATTTATCTTATCAGATTTAGTATGGAAAGTTGACCTGTATGTATTTTAGAGGAAAAATATGAAGTGATCAATGAAGTTATGAAATTGTTTGACATTGTTTTATTTCAATTCAATTGTAAATATACATGGTATTAATGAGTGCTTTGATATCTGAATGATTTGTTGATAAGGATCGCAATAGAGTACCCCGGAATTATCATTGAATTGTGCATACTTTCTATACTTTGATATGCATAAAAGAACACTTGTACATTTGTGCAAAAATGTGATATTTGTGAATGTGTTT
>JAOTAZ010000218.1:17195013-17206602 GCA_025629785.1 Erythroxylum oxycarpum
ATGATTTTACTACATCACCTAAATATCCCACATCACATCACGATAAGATTTAATTATTAATTAAAAAGTATTAATTTCATATTATAGTAAGACTTGTCATATAATAAATAGAAATTTAGTTTTGTTCAATTTATAATTTATTTTGAACTATTTAAAATATTAAAATTTAATTTATATTTGAGTAAAAATATTAAATAAACTTTTAATCGTGTCCGTTTGAAAGTTTCAGTTTCACCACCTGAGGCATGCGAACCGGGACAGGACAATGTGTGCATGAGTTCTACCAAGTAACATTTTTCTTTTCTTCGTTTTATAGCCACTTCACTACTGTTTCCACAAACTAATGGCTTCCAGAAGACGCCCTAGAAAGGTACTCACTCTCTTTTTCTTAACCTTTTCCATTATTTCGACAGCTCACCTAGCTTCGCTTCTCTGATTTGCTTTTGTCCACTAGTTTCCGGCCGGTGAGAGGCGTATTGATGCAGCCCTTGATGCAATGCGTTGCTATGGCTTCCCCGAAAAGCTGGTTATTTCAACCATCAATGAGCTTCTGGATGTGAGCTTTTCTCGTTGTCCTTGATAGCAAAAAAGTGTGGGAATGATTTGGACGTATGGCTTAATAGAGGTCAGATGATGTGGGTCTTGTTTTGTTTTAGGTTTATGGTCAGGGAGGAGTAGGATGGCCGTTCATCGAAGAGGGGTGTTATAGGATCCTGCTTGATGCCATTATTGAGAAACTTGAGAAAGAAACAGAGGAGAAGGTAAAGTTTTTGTCTTGATCGGAAGATATTTGTGTTCTATAAATGCTATTGCTTAATTTCCTTACAACTATCACGTCCTCGTTTGTTTTTCTTCGCAAATGTTCATAAAATCGTCAATCTTGTTAGGCAACAATCACAACCACCACATGATCAATCAAGAATAATCAACCAATTTCAACTAACCCAAGCACAATAGTTAAACAATCCAAGCAATATATATGGCAGTAAATTAAATCGAAAGTCAGATATACATGAAAAATTACGGCCAAACTGATAAGCAAATTTACTGTATCAAATAGTAACTTATAAGAGTTCAAGTTCTGAATTACTGACCTTCACTTAAAACCATCCCACAATTCAGAACAAGTAATCTTTACTAAGTTTCAGTATTAAGTACAAGTTGAAAACTCAAATCAACATCACTCCCAAGCTAATCCCAAAACAATACATTCTAAGATAAAGCTAAAAAATACTAATTATGGAATATGAAAGTCTTCTCTGCATACTCATTCTTGACTCTTTCCCTTTTTGGCTTTTGTTTTTTTGTTTTTTTTGCTCTAAACTAGATAACCCATATGTTTTCTTCTTTTATATCCAAAAAATAGGTTTTTTTTAACCAGATATAGTCACTTACATGATCGTGTACAATGACCATGTCTATTATTCTTCCAACATTCAATGATGTACACAGTTCTAGTCAGTCACATGGTCTACTCACACAATTGTGTAAGCTAGAGATATGGGTGTGTTTGACTCAACACGGTCGTGTATTTCTTCGACTCTTGTCATTCCCCCTACGTGTTTATAGTGATCTACACGGTCTGCACACACGACCGTGTACAACAAGGACACAGACGTGTTTAATTCTACATGGCTGTGTCTCTTAGAACTAGCTTCAGTTGAATGGTTTTCCATCTGGACTTCCCTTATTTGTCATTCTTATGATCCATGAAAGTATCTGAAAACGCCAAAGCTCACTTTTGCTCTAAAATAGGACTGGACCTTCAAAAGATCTTTACATTCTGCTTTAAAATTTGTCGATCTTGATACCTTTTGAGTATAGGCAATAACCTCTAGTGATGGGTTACATTCTGTTTTAAAATTTGTCGATCTTGGATACCTTTTGATTTTGAGTATAGGCAATAACCTCTAGTGATGGGTTCAGAAATTAAGACAATGAAGCTTGGCTTGTATGCATAAACGAGATTTACTTCCTCTTTACAATTGATCATAAATTAATGCCGGCTTCTTTAGTGAACATCTAATCTCATAATAGTTATAGCCAAAAATGGAATCACTTGATGCAGGGGCGAATTGCTTCTTCCTCTAATAGCCTTCAGTGTAGAACTCTCTTATCAATTAAAGAGAGGCGAAAAAGGTTATAGGACATATGTTGCGAAGTCAGGACAATAAATCTGTTTCTGAAAACTGTGTTGAATAAATTTGATATTTGATCACACAAGATCATAACCTTGTTAGAAGACGTGTGGAGAAACTTTGGTTTGTAATATTGCCAATAGGATGCTAAACCAAGGTACTGTAGAAAACAGAAATTAATTTTTTACTCACCGTTGGTGCATCCCATTTGCAGCTTCACTATCATTTGATGCAATAATTCAGCACCTTCACTTGGACAATTTGATGAATGCTGTCATATTGGAATAAGTAGTCATACAGTTTCTACCTTCCATCCACATTTTAAATCCTCTAAGCTATTAACTAAACAAATAAATTTCCATAGCATTGTAACGCATTGAGGTTTTCTTTTTTTCTTTTTAATAAATAGAAGGGATCTGTTCTATATGCTCCAAATCTAAAAAGCACAGAGCACAAACTTCTCATTGTAAAGCATACTCAAAACTTATAAACAATATTTCTGTTTCTACTCGTGCGTCATGGCATGTATTCACCTGGTGGCTTACAGCAACAAAGACTTCCCTATATGTAGTTGTTGGCTGCTACTATCACTGCTTTGTATTCACTGTTAAAGCCCCTTGTATTTATTTTACTTTATTGAGATTACATGAACCTTAGTCATATCTAACGTTGAGGCCTCTGCGACTGTCGCATCAATGCCTAGTGAAGCTCTAACTGCGCAACGCCAACTGATAAGAATGCGCGTTGATCATTGCATGGCAGGCTAATGAGTCTCAGGACAGGCCATTGGTGACTAGCGAATCGGGTAATGTTCTTAAAATCTTATTTCAAGTCTTACCCATTTGACAAGTGGATTTTGCGTATGTATCAGTGTTCTTGTTTTAAGTCCATTTATAGTGTATCAAACTTCATTCTGGCAATTCCTACAAAAATGAGAGAAGTGTTGGATATTCCATCCTTAAATTTCTGCAGTCTCTTTTAGCAGATTTTGAAGCCCTCCAACCACCAGCTCGACAACCTGATGAAGCAGTAGTTTACAACTGGAACGGTGTCAATTGGGACCAGGATTCCAGGAAGAAACAGGGATCAGAGGATGGTTACACTAATGGTGTTGAGAAGCCTCGGAGCAACAAGCCTTCGGATAGTATCCTTCTCCCCATAAAACAAGAAGCTGGTGTTTCAAGCCAAAGGCGAAACCGTTGCCATGGATGGATTAGTAGTGACGACGATGAAGCGGATCTAGTGGAACTAGAACCTGCTCCGTTACCAGAGAACTTGGCAAGGTTGCTCCAATTTACCAAGAGTCGGAAAAAAAGATGGGACGTGATGCCTGAAAATGAGTAATAGTATTCTACCGCTAGGAGGATTACTCTGTAAATTTCAGTCATTACATCTACCGCATATTTTTATTTTCAGTGGAAGTCTATTAATATCTACACATAAGAAATTCTTGATAATATTAGTTAGCAAAATAGCAATTATTGGATAAATTAGATGAAGGAAGAAAACATACTCTCCTTTATTTTTATTTTGGATGTATAATTCTAATATAATTAATTTTATAATTTAAAATTATTAAAAAGTATTTTTTAATATTAAAAATGCCAGAACATAACAAAAGCATTATAATTTTGTTAGTATTTTTAATAATCTTAAATAATAAAAATAAACAATATTTAGAACTTCTGCCATCGTAAAAGAATTAGAGAGAAACGGGAGAAGAAAGAGGTAAATAATCTGTGTTTAACAGACGGCAGTTAGTTATTTATTCTTAGTTTAATTGTTAACTTCCGTACGTGTCGACTAGTGATTCGTCACTCTACGTATCCAACGCTCCACAAAAATATCATTAGAAGAAGAACGGATAATTTGTTCCTACGTTGGTTAGTAAACGAGAGCAAATGCAAAATCTTTGAAACTTCTCTTCAACTTTCATGGACTCAGCTCAATTCATAGGGTTTTAGTTCAACTGCTGTTTAGCTTTCTTCAACCTGAAAATATGAGTGTTGCAGGAAATTCATGTCCACTGTCAATATTACCGCATTTGAGGTTTTCTTGTTCTTGCGGAATTAGTTCGCGGCCATTTTTGGTTACTTCGCTCACTCCTCGGCCTGGTCAAAGACAGTTCAACATTTTGAGGTAAATCAATCACACTTTTCTCCTTTCTTGTTGTTATACGGAGAATTGAGTTTTTTACTTGTAAGCGGTTGAATCTTAAGATTATGCGCGAAAACGAGAAACGTTTATAGAGTTACGAAGACGCAGAATGAACCAGAAAGCAATAGTGATAAGGTACTCAGACTTAAACTTGCTTTTCCTTTTTTGCATTTGTAATATCTTGAATGTCTGCTTTCTTATCATTGCTTTTACCATTGGCTATTTAGAACATTTGATTCGTTGAAAAACCTGTAGGAACAAGAATTGAATGGGGGAGAAGGAGAGATTCCAAACACGGAATCACTAGGGCGAGTTGATTCCGGCCCCGAGTCTGAACCTCCTGTTCTAAATCAAATAAACAATCGTGAGGGAGAATCTAAAGATGAAGTAAGCACCCAGGTAGCTGTTTTCATATTTTTAATATACATAGTACCGATTCAACTATGTAGCTTTCTACAAACTATATTAGAGCATCATGCTGTCTACTTATTTCATACCAATCAGGAAATGGAGATGTACTTGTTTCCTTTCAATTAGTATTCAGGTTAGCAGTTAGTTTGGATTTTCAGCCAACAGCATATGCCCCTGCATTGAGTGGCAACTATGACACAGAGGACATAAGATTTTAACAGTCATAGCATCTGTTATCGAACTTTTGAGTAAATAATTTTAGAAATTTTGTGGAGCTGATGGCGTTTGTGTTAATAGAGATTTGTGTAAATGTATTTGTTATGAAGAATACGACACTATTGCAAATCCATGCAATTATTTGTTTCAAGGTTGTATCTTGAAACAGGGCACTGACGATGTAGAAGTTGCCAGTGGATCACCATTGCCAGGTGTGAAGGTGATTATGATAAAGTTGTAATCTTTTCTGTAGAGGCCACCTTCCAATATCTTCTTTCTTACATCCACTTAATGAATTTCCTAAACAGCCCCAGCAACTGGATGAATCAATGAGGATTCCAAAAGGAACAATCGATGTCCTTAAGGACCAAGTATTTGGTTTTGACACATTCTTTGTCACAAGCCAGGAGCCTTATGAGGTGAGTTATTAGCAATTTTAACTTTCCACTTTTTGTGCAACAGCTTATTTGAAACCAGACAAAGAGATGATCTTGCAACTGATTTAGAACACCCACTGAGCGTCCCGACATGCCCTTAGCTAGTATAGATTACTGGCGTCAAAAGTTTTACCTTTCTTTCCTTGAATTGTCAGAGACTTCTCCAAACTCGTTTATGGAAGTGATCCAAAAAGTCTTGTTTGCATTTCAATTTTTTCTTGCCAATCCATGTTCTTATTGCAATGGCTGCTGGATTTTTAATTTCTGTTTGATAGGGTGGAGTGTTGTTCAAAGGAAATCTGCGAGGGCAAGCTGCTAAAAGCTATGAAAAGATTACAAACAGGATGCAGGTGTTTATATACTTTATATATTTCTTCCTTGTAACACAAACAGATACGTAGACAAATTTTAAAAAAAGTCTCAAGATTGATGCTACATACAATCTGAATTCTCCACTCTATGTACACAGGGTAAATTTGGAGACCAATATAAACTTTTTCTTCTAGTTAATCCAGAGGATGATAAGCCGGTGGCGGTAGTAGTTCCGAGAAAAACCTTGCAACCAGAGACAACAGGTACTTATTTAACTGTTGCATCAAAGTAGTCAAGCTTGTGAATGTCAGACAAGAATATGGTATTCTTTTAACTAATACATTCAAACTATGGTTTTCTATTGTTTTTGCAGCTGTTCCAGAGTGGTTTGCAGCTGGGGCCTTTGGATTGGTTACGGTTTTCACATTACTCCTTCGGAATGTTCCCGCACTGCAGTCAAACCTAATGTAATCTATTTCTTTATCTATGGTTTCCTTTGATTTTTTATCGCCTCAATTTCTTTTATTATTTTTCACTTTCAAGTGTACAATTCTTAAGATATCGTTTCTTTTTGTTTTATTCATCTCCGCATTTCATCTTACTTGTTGACCAAAGCCAGTAACTAGAGCATTGCCTTTCCTTTCAATACTTCATCATTGTTGTACGACTTTTATCCCTTTATATTGTGTTAAGAAGTTATTGTTATTCGTTTAATCTGTAATAGAAATTTCTCTGTCTCTTTTATAATTAACCTTGTTGAGTTAGATTTATGGTTTCTAATTGTTTATTGATTTGAATCATTTTTAGTTCTGGAGCTTTCTTTGTCTGAAAGTAGCTGTGACTGAAGATTGATGTTTTGTAAACTACAGATCTGCTTTTGATGACCTCGAGTTGCTGAAGAATGGCCTGCCAGGAGCCTTGGTGACTGCACTCATTCTTTTGGTGCATGAAATCAGCCACTTAATAGTAGCTAAAGGCAGTGGGGTCAAGCTTGGGATTCCATATTTTGTTCCTAGTTGGCAGGTGATTTATGTTGTTTCCCTGTCCTCATTTTGAAATTCGAAGTTGTGTGAAAAAAGCTCTTGAACTTTCTTGATGGACAGATAGGCTCTTTTGGTGCCATTACAAGGCTAGTTAGTATTGTGCCAAGTCGAGAGGATCTTCTGAAGATTGCAGCAGCTGGACCTATAGCTGGATTTTCCCTTGGTCTTGTTCTTTTAACTTTAGGATTCATCTTACCTCCCAGTGATGGTATTGGTCTTCTTGTTGATGCTTCTGTATTTCATGAGTCATTCCTTGCTGGAAGTGTTGGTAAGCTCCTAATCTTTAAGTGTGTAGTGTTTTTTCTTTGCTCCAGAAATAATTGTATTTAAAGTTCTATCTTTTACATTTCGCTGTTTTGGCCATGTCTTTCCTTTGTCTGAGGCTTTTTTGGCATTGCTGCGTACTACTCTCTACAGAGATTGAGATGATTTTGACTGGAGTATTCCTTTTATTTGAAGCCAAACTTTTGTTAGGTGATGCCCTCAAAGAAGGGACTACTATTTCTGTTAACCCACTGGTGTTATGGGCGTGGTCTGGACTTCTTATCAATGCCATCAACAGCATTCCTGCTGGGGAGCTTGACGGAGGACGGATTTCTTTTGCCATATGGGGGAGAAAGGTATGGCACTTGGATTTTCATTGTTCCAAACTCAGTATGCTATCACGAAAACAAGAAGCCAATGCTTTTGACATGCTGTTTTACGTTTGATAGTGCTGATTAATTTTCTAATCACCAGGAAAAGTGAAAAATATGGTGTTTTGCTGTGTAGGCTTCAGCTCGCTTGACAGGTGCCTCAATTGTCCTGCTTGGTCTATCCTCACTCATTGATGATGTGGCATTTTATTGGGTGGTTTTGATATTCTTCTTACAAAGAGGACCAATTGCTCCGCTCTCTGAGGAAATAACTGATCCTGAGAATAAATATGTTGCCCTTGGCGTTACAGTTTTGCTCTTAGGACTACTAGTATGCTTACCTTATCCCTTTCCTTTCACAACTGAAACCATTACGGCTTTCTAGCTATAGTGTCTCTACAACCTACGCCACCAGAAGTACCGAAGAATCGTCGTTGAGCTATTACAAACTCTTCAATAATGTTTCTGCCAACTCAATTATTTGTTGAAGACCTTGAGTAATTCACAGCTCATGAATTTTTTGCATGAACCCACTGGATTATAGGCTTTTATTTTACTTGATTTGATACTATTCATGTCGAGGCATAGAGAAATAAGTTTACTTGACGTAGCTGCTCATGATGTTCAAAACAACATCCGTAATTCTTTGTACTGAAAAACACATGGACATATAGTACAGTTTGACTTGCATGCCAAAGACTGAAGTAACTATCATATCCAAATACAGCCATGGCTTTTACCCGTCAACAGGGTATGCCCTTTCTTAAAACAATTAACATGAGAAGAACATCAAATTTACGAACCCTGATATGCAAAAAATAGAAAACGTCAATGCAGAGACTTGAGAACTCGGTACCCTCTTGCGCAAAAGTATTTAGTCAATATTGGGCTTATTAGCCTATTAGACAGCCTCGGGAGCTTTCTCTACAACCCTACTAATTTATTCCCTTAACGAATTCCCTGTATTGGCCATGTACACATTTTCTTGAATAGGCTTAGCAAAAGGGTTTAACTCGAGTTACTTAATTTTTAGGTCCAACTTGTCTTTTTTATTTTGAAGTTTTACACGAGATTTAGATTTGAACCTGCCGGAGCTTAATTCAAAAATTGACATTATTTATAATTAAAATATATTATTTTATTTATATAACAAAATGATCGTTGTTTTATAGTTGAGTGGATCAACATGAAGTCATGTTTTGCAATTGTGTTGTATCTGATTGACCTATTTCATGAGTTTGGTCAATTATGTAATAATCGCAAGTGCACAATATAGCTATAGCTAGTACCGGTAAGTACAGGTCGATTTTACAAATACTATAAATACTAGTAATTACCTTTTCCCTATTATCTAGCTTACGAATTAATTTTAGATTTTAAAAAAGAAAATAAAAACTAAACAATTAAAGAAATAAGAAATGATAATGAATGCAAAGATAGTAGAATTCACTTAGAAACTATCGTTATCATGAATTAGTATCTACATTTGAATCTCCTTAAACCTTAATAGATTGATTTTTTATCATATAATTGTTTTGTTGATGTATTTCACCGTGAAGACTCCTATGGTATACTAGTAACTAACTTTGAGTCTACTAATAACTAATCTAAGGTCTCTAACTGAATTACTCAGGTTAAAACTTATAGGATTGTGTTACAGATTTATGAATCCCTTTATTACGTTTAACTCTAATCTAGAAGATTTATATCATCCTATCTCTAGGATTATAATCAACTCCTTCTAATCACGGTAGATCTATTCACATTAGGATTTCTCAATTTTTACATATGAAATCAAATTATCAATAAAACAAGCAATCAGATCACAATAATCAATCAAACCAATTGCATTAATCAAGGAATCAAATCATATCAAAGCATTAACATAAGGTTCATCTAACCTAAATACTAACTGGAAGTTTAGTTACATATAATTGAACACAAAATAAAATATCTATTGAAAGAAAAACAAGTAGAAAACAATGGGTTCATAATTTTAAATCTCCTTGATTCTCTTCTATCAAATGTTCTTATGATGTAGAGGCTTGACCTTGTATTTTGTTGGATATGTCGATGATTTCTTTGTATTTTTTGCTTCTCTGGATCGAAAATTGTCCCTTTTGGACATTCTCTACTTTTAGAAATCGCCTTCCAAAGTCTCCTCCTTTCATTAGCTGCCAAAAACATATTTTTATATTAAAAACTAGGGTTTTTGGGACTTACATGGTCTGATACACAATATGTACAAAAATGCCTGATATTGTTGCACGGTCGTGCACTCCCTCCAAATTGTTGATTTTCTGTTTTACGCTAAGTTTTCACCTGAATTCTTCTCCTTTAACTCCATGAAGGAAATTATCACCTGTAAAAGTACTTGGAGCGAATTAAGTACCAAATATAAGATAAAAGTATAAAATATCAAGCAAAGTACATCAAATATAGGTGTAAAAATATAGTGAAATATCCATCTATTAGTATTCTAGTGTCGTGTTTCATCTCTCGCTCCTCGCATTGATTCTCCTCACTCCATTGGTCCTTACTTCATTGCTCCTTTGCTCCTCAATCTCACTTTGTTGCTCTTATGGTAAACTAACATTATACTTCAATAAATTTTCAGACTGCTCCTTTATCTTTAGTTTTGATTCAACAACTAGATATGAGATTGAGTTTATGTAATAATCTAAGGTGAGTGTTTAAGGAAAAAAATGAAGTTGTACTCCAATCAATTATATACTAAAGCTATTTGCCTTTTCTTCTCTTCAACATTTCTAGCATTAATCTTTACTTAAGGAAATGGTAATAAGTGGTCAAGGAAATTGTAATAAATCCATGTGATATGAACTTTGTTTGTTAATATGTATTTGCTCAATAGACTTTATGTGATATCTTCTAAGATTTTAGTTCATCTAGAATTGATTTTAGTTCATCTAGAGTTAGTCTCTTAGGAGTCACAATGAAAAAAGCCTTTCTCGATTCATGTGAGAACAATGCTATGTGTTAAGTCAAAATGACTTTACGTTCAATAATTTTGATGAAGATCAAATAATAATAAAAGAGGAAAGTCAGAAAGAAAAATGAGACGGAAGCAGAAAGCAAAATGAGATGGAAGCAGAAAGAAAAATGAGATGGAAGCAAAAAGCAAAATGAGACAGAAGCAGAAAGTAAAATGAGACGGAAGCACAAACTAGAAAGTGAGACGGAAGCGCAAGCCAAAAATGAGATGATATAAAGTGAGACGGAAGCGGAAGCTAAAAATGAGATGATAGAAAGTGAGACGGAAGTGCAAGCCAAAAGTGAGACGATAAAATGAGACAGAAGACCCAATACCACGTCCGATGACTAATCAGCTTGAGTTAGTTACAGAACTCAACTGAATAACTGATTTTTCAAAGATTAAGAAACAAAAAGAAAGAAGCAGTTATCAAAAAGCGGTTAAAGACGAAAGCTATAAATACGAGTTGAAGTCGAAGACTGTAGAAGTTAGAGATTTTCGAAAGAGTTAGTGAAAATAAAAAAAAGCTAGAAATTTCATTGTGCTAAACTTAGAGCTATTCTTATCTATAACAAAGCTCGAAATATCTTTCAGTTGAAAGAAGAAAAGCAGATAGCCTGAAGAAGTTAAGTGTGAAAAGAACACTTGCTATAAGAGACTTAAAGAGGCTCAGAGTCAAAGAATACTTGTAACTTTGCGAAGTATAGTGAAATCTCAGAAAGATATATGAGGACTGGGCGTAGCCCACATTTTAGGGGTGAACCAGTATAAATACGTCGTGTCGACTCTCTCTCAACTCTCAACTACTACTCTTATTGTTTAAGCACTTAGAAAATAAATTGTAATACTTCATATTACTGTTTTTCAAAAGTTTTGAGAAAAAGAAAGTGTTTTAAAAAATTCTTAAAAAGGGGATCATAAAAAAAGGAATACATAATTCAACCCCCCATTCTTGTGCATTTTGTGTATCGAGTATTAAGTCTATATTACCGTGTGATTTACTTCAATTGGTATTAGAGCTCGGTGTCCAAGAACCACCGTAACAAAGTGTGGATAAAGATCCATGGCGGAATCACACATGTACATAGCTGAAGGTGCCTCGGTTACTAGACCTCCTGCGTTCAATGGAGAAGATTATCATTACTGGAAAGACAGAATGCAGCTCTTCGTTGAATCTACTCATATCAATCTTTGGGATATTATTGGGACCCGTTTCCGGAGCCCAACTCTCGATCCGAAAATGATTCA
>JAOTAZ010000218.1:17231329-17245925 GCA_025629785.1 Erythroxylum oxycarpum
ATACATGAGACTTCATGTATTAAGCAGTAAAAATTCTACAAAAACCATATCCAAATCTCAACACATTGATCAACACATGGAATAAACTATTACCCATGCTAATCTAGCTATACCGATGCATCCTCCAACTCGAAGCTATACGAAAATATAACTAAACTTCAAATAATGGTGATTACCCCTTTGAAGCTCTCGAAACTCAAATAGTTGCTACATCCTCAAGAGATCGAAAGCTTAGCCACTCATCACGTCGGAGGACTCCATCACTGCTGGAAAACCGACGCGGCTCATGGCTTAGAGGACGAACAGAAAAGAAAGATGGCGACGAACGTTGGCGATGAACGAAGAGAAGGAGAAGAATGAAGCAGATGAAGAAGACGTCATTTGGCGGCTACCGACTGCAAAACAGAGAACAGAAAATTATCAGAAATGAAAACTCAACGTTCTTTACCTACGGTTGACTCCCGTTCATAACCTAATTTGGAAAAATATATAGATGGGAGGTCAGGCCGGGTCACACAGTGAGATAAAATTTCCATTTTTGGGTTGGGTATCCGTTCGTTCGTCGCGACGAATCAATTAAATGTTTGTCGCGACTTCCTGAATGCATCGTTTGTCGCAACAAGGTAATTAATTCATTTAATTCGTCGCGACGAATGGAAGTTATGATTCGTCCCGACGTCTGGAAGGAGTCTCACGACTTGTTGACTTTTAGTTGACTCCTTTGTTCCTACAGAATAAACACTTGCAGTATCAATTGTCCTCAAAAAATTTATAGAGAAATTGATATCAAATGAAGAAAAAGTACTGACAATTTGCAAATTATGAAAGCTCGATATGAGGAACCAATTTAAGCACAAAATCATCAATTAGGAATCCAAAAGTGCATAAACAGTTAAGAAAGTGAGGCCAATTAATAATATAAACTTGGGTTCAATCAGTGGCGTACAGTGATGCGTCGCATCAAGAATTGAGATGCGTATTGATGTAGTATGGCAAGGTGATTGCCTATGCATCGAGACAACTAAGGTCCCATAAGATCAATTATCCAGTACATGATTTAAAGCTAGTTGTAGTGGTCTTTGCTTTAAAAATTTGGAGACATTATTTGTATGGGGAGACTTTCCAGATATACACTGATCATAAGAGCTTGAGATATCTGTTGAGTCAGAGGGAGTTGAACTTGCGGCAGAGAAGATGGATTGAGCTACTGAAAGACTATGATTGCACTATTGAGTACCACTCGATGAAAGCTAATGTGGTGGCAGATGCTTTGAGCAGGAAATCTAATATCAGTGTAACTTAGATTTAGTTATCGAGGCTACCTAATCTGGTACAGTTGAGAGATCTGAATTTGGAAATGAATCTGGAGCAAGATAGAGCCTTGACTGCTACTTTGAAGTTGAGATCGATACTATATGATAGAATCAAGAAAGTCCAGGGCCAAGATCCTGATATGGTGAAGCTTAGGATAAAGTAAAGATGAATCCAGATTTCGAGTTTGAGTTGAGAGATGAGACACTATGGTTGAGACAGAGGCTGTGTGTGCCTAATGTGGATGATCTGACGAAGGAGATACTTTAGGAAGCTCATATGGCCTCCTATGCTATGCATCCTGATACTACCAAGATGTATAGCACACTGAAACAACATTTTTGGTGGCCTAGAATGAAGAAGCAAGTGGCAGAGTATGTATCTAGGTTTATGATGTGCCAACAGGTGAAAGTTGAGCACCAGACTCCAGTTGGGAAGCTCCATTCATTACTCATTTTGGAGTGGAAATGAGAACGGATCACTATGGACTTCATTATAGGACTGCCTAAGACTTCGAAGCAGCATGATGCTATATGGTTCATAGTGGACCAGTTAACTAAGTCGGCCCACTTCTTAACAGTGAGAGAGAATAACTCACTCGATCAATTGGCTTGGAGATATATAGATGAGGTGGTAAGACAGTGTCCATAGTATCGGACAGGGATCCCAGATTTATATCGAGGTTTTGAAGGAGTTTGCAGTCTGCTATGGGGACTAAGTTGAACTTTAGTACAACATTTCATCCTCAGATAGATGGACAGAGTGAGAGGACAATCAAGATTGTTGAGAATATGTTCAGAGCTTGTGAATTGGAGTTTAGAGGAGCTTCGGATCAATATGACATTAATAGAGTTTGCCTATAATAGTCATTATCACAGTAGTATTAGAATGGCACCGTATGAGGTACTGTATGTTAGAAAATGTCGATCGCCATTGTATTTGGATAAAGAGGGCTTGCGAATGGTAAAAGGCCCGGAGTTGATACAGGACACAGTGGATACGGTAAAGTTGATCCGAAGTCGAATCAAAGCGGCTAAAGATTGGCAAAAGAGTTATATGGATCAACATCGACATGATATGGAATACAATGTGGAAGACAAAGTGTTCTTGAGAGTGTCACCTTGGAGGCTATTTTTGAGGTTGGGTAAAAAGGGAAAGTTGAGCCCTAGGTACATTGGTCCTTATGAGATCATTGAGAGGATTGGACCTTTGGCCTATAAGTTGACTTTACCGAGTGAGATGTCTCAGTTGCATAATATGTTTTATGTAAGTATGCTCTGAAGATACCGATCGGATCTGACACATGTGACAACGGCTTAGGAGATTGAGGTTGCTAGTAACTTAATCTATATTGAGGATTCGATCAAGATTGTGGGATCGCAGATCAAGCAGTTGAGGAACAGGGTCATTCCATAAGTAAAATCCTTTGGGGGAACCACTCAACTGAAGAAGCAACATGGGAGATAGAGGAGCATATGAGGAGATAATATCCCCACCTGTTCGATCAAACAGGTAAGAATTTCGAGGATGAAATTACTTTTTAATGAGGGGAGAGTTGTAACATCCCATCACCTGTGGGAGGCTAGAATAGTAAATATGAGTTATTAATGAGAGCTTAGAAATGCAATTTTCCATGCTCATGTATAATATGTCATACATATACAAGTGAATAGTAAAGTTTTGCACATGAAAATAATTGTACATACATTCATGAATGATTCTGGGTATAATTGAATTGAATTGAGATTTTTGGAAATTTAGTGAATTTTGAATGTATCTATATTGGAAATATTATTGATTAGTGGAAATATTGTATTTGTGAATTTCGGTGAATTTAGGAACAAATTTCGGAGAAAAATTATAGAAAATAGGGGAAAAGAAATCAAAAGAAGATATTTGGAGATAATTGGATTGTAAAGATGGGAGTTAAAGAGTTTAGTTCAAAAGAAACTTGGTTAAAGCTTAGACCTTAGGAAAGTGACAAGTGTCAAGTTGTTTTTTGTACTTTTGCTAGAAGTAGGTTACTGTTCTCTGAGAATTAAAAGGTTAAGTTTTGTCTAGATAACTTCGTCATAATTACCTTCTTTGAATTTCCTCCTAATACACAAAGTTTTGCTCCAAACACCTTCTAAGAGATTTATGTGTTTTTCCTTTTTTTCCTATACCAATCCCACCTTGTAAGTTGTTTTTTCTACCTTAAGAAAAACTAGAAGATGGTTAATGCTCATAGTGGATTACGTAATTTTGTATGGAGTTAGGGCTTAAAGATGGTTGAAGCTTTTGGAGTCTCCAACAAGTAAGTAGTGAATAAAATTGTTAGAGTTGTGGATTTTTGAAATAAAGTTGATGAATTTATTGTCAGTGCATGATCATAACATTTATGTATATTTATATTCTTGAACACTGTGTTAAGGGGATGGAAATTGTGGATATAGTGTTATTTGGTTTTTGATGGATCGTTAATGTTTAGATATATGGAATTGGTTATTGGAGTTGAAGTAGCATTGAAATGGTGTATAGGCTCAGTGTAGAAGATTAAAGTTAGAAAGGTGAGACATGCTCTATTTCTTCATTATGCATATATGTATGAATATATAGGTGTTTATACGTGAGTTGATGAAAACTTAAAGTTGTTTAAGAAAAAGTTTTTTGAGTTGAGGAGTATAGATAGTATCGGCTATGAAGAAGTATCATCTCAGGTTGACTTCTATTTCGTCTTAAGTTGACCATCTGTATCATCTTAGGTTAACTTTTGCTTTGTCTTAAGTTGACCATCTGTATCATCTTAGGTTGACTTCTGCTTCGTCTTAAGTTGACCATCTGTATTGTCTTAGGTTGACTTCTTCTTCATCTTAAGTTGACCATCTGTATCGTCTGCTCTTTGTTTCGTCTGCTTTCTGTTTTGTCTGCTCTTTGTTTTGCCTGCTTCTTGCTATCGCCTGCTCTTTGTTTCATCGGCTTCTTGCTATCGTCTGCTTCCTGCTTCATCTGCTCTTTGTCTCGTCTGCTTATAGCTTTTGTTTCATCTACTTTCTGCTTCGTATGCTCTTTGTTTTATCTGCTTCTTTGCTATCGTCTGATCTTTGTTTCAACTGCTTCTCGGCATTCGTCTGTTTCTCCCATTCATCTGCTATCTGCTTCGTCTTATGTGGACAGAACCTTGGTTGATTCTTTCAGCCATAACTTTGTCGTTCGACCTCTAAATGACCTGATTTTTGAAGCATTGGATTCATAACACATTTTTATATCTCTCCATACAAATTATAGCATTTTTTTACTTAAAAAAGATTAATCTAATCAAAGTAAGGGTATCGGTTGGAAGAGCATGAATTGGGTATTTTACTAAACATGTTCTTGTATTTTGATGATATCTTAATCTGTATGATTCTAAATGAGATGGTTTTTAATTTATAATAAACTATAGATATAGGCCTACAAATTATCTCAAGAAGTTGAATTATGATTCAGTCTCTAAGATGTTCAATTTCTGGATGGAAGTTGTACATAGTAAACTGTTTCTGAATAAGAATAGTCCAAAAATTTTTGAGGTATATCTTCCCAATTACTGAACCAGATTGAGTGATTTTGGTGTCAATGAAATCATAAGACATAGAGGAACACTTTTCTAGAAGATAGTATGACCAAATTACCTCATTTTCACCTTCTGGTTGAACGTTAACAGTAGACCTGAATAGGGTGTCTTGGAAAGATCTAAAGTGATGCAATGAGAAAAGAATAGAGATTTTAATGATTTTAGTAATAAATTACACTTAGATGAGTTTTGGATATGAGAATGATTTTGTGATGGAAATTGATGGTAAGATACTCGATATTGTCATGAACATGCATTGTACATAATTCATTTCATTCATGTGCATTATTAAACACTTATGATTGTACAAATTGTGATATTTGTGTATGTTGTTTAATATAGAGGAGCAACTAGAACGTCAACCTCCAGACATTGCCGATTCATCTAGGCAATAACATATTGGAGCGTACTGTGAGTCAACCTAGATGATTTCCTAGGATTGATATATTTTGAATTAATTTGATTTGTTAAACTTACTTATTACTGAATTGTTTGTGAATTGTTTCTGAATTCCAGACTTGAAGTCCGAGGAGTTTAATAGTTGGGCGTATATTGGAAATGCTTTGATTTGATATGAATTTCTGAATGACATTTAATTGTTGGGCGTATATTGGAAGTGCTTTGATTTGATATGAATTTCTGAAGACATTTGATTGTCAACAAAAGTTGAATGTTGGACTTAGGTTCGATGATTATGAGCTTTGTTTGAGCATCATATGTGATTGTGATATATCACATATTGTATTTGATGCATTTTAGAAAATCCATGTTCAAATAAAGGCATTGTGACTTGAGTTGCCAGTATGAAGCACTTCCACGTAGAGCCTTACTCCGTGATTTATGATTTTGTACGTAGAGCTATGCTCCGTGATTCTGTTTTGACTGAGTCCTATGGGCCAGTATTTGTATAAGTTTGTGATAGGCACTCAATTATAACAATAAGAACGAATATGAGTCTCATGCATATAGCATTCATATAAGATTGAAATTTATGAATGTTTTGCAAAGCTGTTTTGAATGAATATATGATATGCCATGTTATGTGAGTATCTGAATAATAAATGTATGTTAGAATGACTAATTATGCGATATATGATGTGTGTATGTGACTCGGTGAAATCATCAATGATGGTTCACTCATTGAGTTCGCAAAACTTATCAAAAAAATGCAACATGGTTTTTCAAGTAAGAGACAGGAGACTTATTGCTTTACACATTACTAAAAGGGCCCCTTTAGAGAAGTCATGACTTAAAGGTCGGTCAGCTGGAATTTTTGGACAGATTAGTTAGACTTTGAATATTTTCCTCTTTCGCATAGCACTTTTGTATTAAGTTTTGATAATATAAATGAAAGGAGTATTGAAGGACACAATATAGACTTTCGGTTTTTATGCAATGAAATGAGGAAAAAGTTGGTTTTAAAATATTGTGGTTTTTCTTATGATGCTTTATAAGTGAATTGATACCTTGCCATTTGAAGTGAATGTAGTGATCGATCGTAGCTCGCCCATATCGTAGGATATGTACCAGAATGACCTCCGAACCTCCCAGTGTGTACCTTGCAATACGGGGGTGCTATAATAGATTAAGGACTTCTTTATCTATGTCTACAGATCTAATTCTCATGATTGAGTTATTACTTAAAGAACTATTCTTGAACTATGATATATTCAACATTAGAATCTCTATATACCCCTATTGAAAAGGAAAATTGTACTTTTTTTATTGAAAAATAAAACAATATATATTAAATTAGAGCAAAAGCTAATACACAATCCAAAACAAAGATTATATAATTACAAACAAAAGAGGCTATATTAATCAATACGTATAACAAAATACAAAATATACATAAAATTAACCACATTGCTCTAAGATCTTAGCTAATTATGCATTGCTTTCCATTGGCTATTATAACCTTTCTAATCATGTTGACAACTATACTTCCACTAACTTTCTTATAAACATGATAAATCCACAATCATCTCTAAAACAAACACTTTGAATTCATTATGAAATTGAAAATTTAAACATCTCTAAACCCTTTAACTATAGATCAAATATATTAAAAAGGAACTATTTCCATTTGGACGTATTGTCTTGAGATTTGAACTTTTCAAATTTTATCTTACTTCCACTACTTATCGCTGGAGTGGAAAGCTTTGCTATTTATAGCCCACAAAATACCGTAAGTGCATAGGTCGTGAATTGTCAAATATGAAGGGTCGATCCCACGAGGAATTGTGGACCAATCTAATCTTATGTTATGAGGCTAGAAAATTAATAAAATGAAAATAAAATAGGATAGGAAAGTAAACACGGATGATTGTCAAGATATTAATTTCCAAAATTAACTCAACAAAATCAAATATTGAGCACCAACAATTCAACAATGGGGCATCACACAAGAGAATTTACCAAATTATGAGAGATGGATTTATCCTATCATCAATGCTAACCTAATCACTTTTGTGTTAATGGGATATCGTTCTAGACTATCATATGGTAGATTACTTTCTCTCGAGTTATAATCACAAAGCCTTAATTAATAAACCCTAATTAAGTTAAGTAACCAAAATTAAACATCGGTCCATAACATAATAAGTTCTTAAGCTCTCTAATAAACTATCGGGTCTTACACAGGATCTCTCTCTGTGCAGTAACTGATAAGATTGATTACGTAGTCTATTGGATCGTTTAACTCTCATTAACCAAACCCAGTTATTTTACATTCGATTCAACCTCTCGGTTTATTACCTAAGTATGAAGCTATAGTAATCAATCACAACACCCAATCAAAATAACTCAAAAATGATTATATTAACATTGAATCAATTTTAAATCCCTAAGAAAAGTTAGAACATCAACCATAAGTCAAAATCCATCATCATATATTCCATCTCAATCTCATACATTAAATGAACAAAATGAAAGATGGAAAGATGGATTAAACTTGGATCGGATAACCCAGGAAAGCAACAGCATCAAAAGACTCACTTCCTCTCTCCTCTTTTTCATCTTTTCTCTCTTCTTCTTTCCTCCTATTGAAGCTTTTCCTTAAATGGATGAATGGAGGCTTTATTTTGTTGTTTTTTCTTTTCCTTTTTATAACATTTTCTAATTAGGGCAATTCTAGGGCTTTGTTTGCTCTTCAAAGGTTCGAAATGTCCCCGAAAAATGAAGTTCGAAAAGTTAGGGAGTGTTGTTTGTCGCACAAGTCACAATCGTGACACCTTGTTTCCCCTTCTATCATGATCATGGCAGAAAATGCCACTATTGTGTCTCCTTGCATCTGCTTTTGTCACGATTGCGAATTATTCGCCATAATCTTAGGCCTAGGTTCGGCTCCAGATCTTCTTTTAATATCCTCTGTTCTTCTATATTTGTCCTGAAACACTAGAAAACACATCACGACACCTCAAAAACAAAAAATTAAAGCCCAAATGTGTGCTCTAACCCACAAAACACTCAAGAAACAAATACCTAACTAACTAACACAATTCTAACATAAACGCACTAATCAATTACATTTAACCACTAAACACATCCTAAACTACCCACAAAACATGATGCAATCTACGATTATCAAAATTCCCATACTTAAATGTTTGCTTATCCTCAAAAAAAGACAAAACAAGTAAAACACATAACACATAAAAACACAAAACATGTGAATGCAATAATAAGGCAATGACATTCAACTTCACGAAACTAATTTAACTACAAACATTATCCCTCAAGTTTTTCTAACTTATTAACTTATGAAATCCACATATAAATTCCTTGGAATAAATATACATATTAAACAAGACCTAATCTTAAATTTTGTTCGCCCCTTTCATTTACACACACACACAGATAATCATTTGATGAATAAAAAATGTAAATATCCCTAAGTAAGTTTTCATGAAAATTCAAGTAGTTTAAAAGGTCGGTAGGTTTTATTTGACAAAACATTGTTTTTGTTAATGTTTATAGACATGAACTTAGACTTTTAAGTGAAGGTAAACATTTATGATGAATGCCGATCTGATTACTCAACTAGGTTCTGTTTTTATTAAGCAGCTTGGTTGGAATGTCATTATAGTCTTTTGACGTGAAGGCACACATTTGTGATGCGTTTCGATTCGGTTACTCAGCGACATCACATTCTTAACTGGCTACTATTTTTATTCATAATCTGAAGACCAGCAGAATAGTTATTTATTTCAGATTTACATCATTTTTTATTTTTTTTAATGCCTACCTTGTTGCTTTAGGTAATCTTTCTCATGAAAATATACTAGCAATGCTACTTATTCGATTGACTTAAAATTATAAATGAATGTGACAACTTCCTAGAGTGAATAAACTAACATCGTATCGTAATTAACTGCATATTTAGCCAAAGTAGCCTAGGTCACTAATTTCACAAGCTAATAATTATTTGCAACCTAAAAGACTATGTTCAAAGCTAAATCAATTATCTTTAAATCCTAGCTCTTGACACGTTCACACAAATCACATTATGCAACCTAAACAAACTAGCATAAAAATATACAAAATTCACATTCAAATAAAAAGAAACATACACACAACCCTCCCACACTTGGATAACATATTTTCTTCAATGTGAAAAGAGCAAACAAACAATCATAAGGTTGAAATACATATAAAATAAAACAAAACATAAAGAAAGAATTTAAAAGAGAAAGCGTTAAAACACAAAACCATCATGGAGATAGAGGTGGTGATGGTGATGGTGATGGAGGTGGTAGTTGAACACCTTGAGCCTCGAACTATCTGTGAATGCGTCGGATATCCCAGCTCTGGCATTTTTGTTCTCTGATCATCTCCTTCATCCTTCCTGCATTTTTTGCAAGTGATTTGATAGTATCCGAGAGTGCGGTGAGTACCTTCTCCCAACCAACTTCTTCTTCCTCTTTATATTCTTCATTTATGGACTCCTTCATTTATTATTCTCATGGTGTCGAACTGGAACTAGCTTGTCCCATTATGTTCTTGATATGAGATTTGGAGCTAACATCTCGGAGTCCAATACCATAACCCTCCAAAATCTTAACTCTAAGTAAGTTATGCATATTAAAGAACTCAGGGAGACAAATAGTTATCCTTTCATAATCGACACCATAATAAGTAGTAATAGTTGCAACAAAGTAACCCATGCCAAGTTTATTGCTTCTGCTTTTTGGAGTGGCTATAAGAGTGTTGAAAATATAGGTTGAGGTATATATTTAGATGTTGTGATTCATGCACCATAAAATGAAAAGTTCTTTAACTAAACATTTGTCGCATTTGCTCTTGTCAAACATAAATAGACACATGAATTTGTGTAATAGAAAATGTTCATGACTCCTACTAATACTGTTATGGCCATTTTCGGTATCGAAGTCATCTAACCCAGTCAGTTGTGCCCAATATCACTTGGCACAGAAATCATCATGTTGATTCATAATGGTAGATTTTGGGAATCCACCAATCTCACACATTGTTTCATAATTCATAACATACGATTGACCCCATAATTAAAACTATAATTCCTTAGGGTTATTAAGGTCAAAATGGAGGGTGGTAAAGAATTTAACGGTGAGTTCTTCATCAATAACAAATGAGAAATGCAAGAATTTATCTAATTGAATTCTACTAGCTAGGTTTTCCACCTTCTCTCTCAAGCCTAATCTTTCTAAAATATCGAAGTCAAAGTATCTCTGCACTACAATGTCTTTATAACAAAGGGTACAAAAATAATTATCTTCCACTTCTGAATAAATCAGAAAAGGTGCTCCGTAATTCTCTGCTCGATTCTATTGCCTTTACTCTGACACTTACAATGTTCCTATCGGTTGCACATGTTTGACCATCTGCTTAATTCATGACCCCATTAGGAGTGAGAGATTTGCAAAAAAATTAGAGGGAAAGAGACTTAAGGTGGTTGTAAAGAGAAGTGAGAGGAAAATGTGTTGTTGAGGTTAGAAAGAGAAAGTGAGAATGAAAAATGAGGTTAAAAGTAAATATATAGGGTAAGAAAGGTAAGAGGGGTAAAATTAGAAGAAAAACATCTAAAAAATGTGCATACCCATCTTGGCCCATAGCAAGCCCCTACTAAATTTCTACACACTTTTTCTAAATTTTTGTCTTTCCCTCATTTAACCTTCAAGATCCTTCCTTAACTTCTTATTTGCATCATTACCTCTTTGTACTTGCCTTATATAGCATCCTATGTCAAAATTGATTCTCAATTCTTCCAAGACATGTATTTGAAATCGAAGCACACACAAACAACGAAATTTAAAACTACCTAACACCAAAGACGAAATAACAAGCAATAAAAATCATAGTTTGCCTCCTATATAGCGCTTCTTTTATCTTCAATATCTTAACGTACAATTTTCTCACCGTGGTTTAAAAGAGTCCTTTAATGGTGGTGTAGTCATAGATCTCATAAAGTGTAGGTGCACCACCGAATTGTGCATGCCACCGTCCTTCTTCTTCTTATTCTTCCTTCACCTTTTCCTTTGAGATTTTTCCACTTCAGGTGGACCATTTTGATCATCAATATTCCTTATTTCCCCACAATTTTCCATTCTTTTAATGATGGTTGTAGGTTGGAGAGAACATTTTTCATTCTTGAATACTGTGAAGGACACTTACTCATCACCTACTCTCAAGGTCAGTTCACTCCCATCAATGTTAATATTTGATCGAGAGGTAGTAAAAAATGGTCATCCAAAGGTCATTAGTGTCTCTAAGTCCTCCTGTATGTCTAAAATAAAGAAGTTTGTAGGGGAGGTAAACTTCTCAACCTTAACCAGAACATCTTTCATGATACCTCATGGTTGATGAACTGAGTTGTTTACTGTTTTCACACGCATCTTAGTGGATATTATCTCTCCTACCCCGAATCTTTGACATAAAGCATACGACGTCATATTTATGCTAACCCCAAAATTAGAAAATGCCTTATCTATTTTAACACCTCCATTAATGCAGGGATGTTGAAATTTGTTGGATCCTCCTTCTGTGGGAGTGTTATTGCCAGTTCATTTTCTATCTGCTCTCAAATAGATTCCATTAGGGTGAGTCATACCTTCAATTTCTCTATCATTTCCATAACCTCATTTAGTGTAGTTTCTTTGGATTTCCTCATTGCTTTGATCGGATATGGAGTTGAAGGCTGGTACCTTTTTTATCTCAGGTAGGTTGTACTCAGTTAGCAGGGAGCTTTCCTTGTTCTTTTGCCTCCTTGTTTTCCTTTTGTCCTTGACTGGATTTGGCTTTTGCTACACTAAAATAGGATAGGGAATTTTAGATTGATGCCCCTTGATTAGTTTCAATTCAGGTTCACTTTGCAGGAAATTTATGTTAGCCCTTTTCTTTTCCTTTTCTCCATTGTCTTCAGTTTTGATGAGCTTCTCCTCATTGGCCATGGTGATCACCATGAGGAGACATGATTCTTTGTTACTTTCTTGAACTTGCCTTCGACCCTCTTATAAGCATCTTCCATACCTCCAATCTTGTATAAGATCTTATCTAATTTGAATTCCATCTTATTAGACTTCTCTTGTTGGAAACCAGGTGGTCCTCAAGGTGTGAACTGGCCTCCTACATTGTTTGACTAATAGGAGTTTGGGTGGTTCTTCCTTTAAGATTGTATGTTTTGGAGTAAGGGTTGTTTCCTCCTCCTTTACCATATTGTGCTCCCATGTAATTCACTTATTCTGGCTCATGACCTTTCATCAGGAAACAATTAATGTTGTCATGATCCATTTGTCCACAAAACTCACATTTTAGTTGAACAGCTTTCACAGTAGCTGAGGAAGAAGCCTTCATATTGTATAGCTGTTAAGTTAGATTGTCAATCTTTGCTTGCATCTTTGTCACTTAATCAATAATTATAACTCCTTTTTGCTCTCGAAGGTTGTGGGTTGTCTATTTATCCATAGAGAACTATTGCTAGCCATCTCCTCTAACAACTCCACATCTTCATCCATCGTCTTCCTTATTAATGATCCTCGTAAGGCTATATCAATAGTGCCTCACAAAGGTGGACTCACTCCATTGTAGAACGTTTACAAAAGGAATTCCTTTGGTAGATTATAGTGTGAGCATTTTCAAATCCTTGTATGTCTCTCATGCTTCATAGATCAATTGCCCATCATTCTGTTGGAAGTTTGTAATCTCCTTGATGATTTTGGTTGTCTTGGTGAGGAGAAAATATTTGTTTAAGAAGACACGTACCAATTGCTCCTAGGTAGTGATATTGGAGGGGCTAGGAAGGTGATACCAAGGCTTTGCCCTATCCCTTAATGTGAACAAGAAAAGCCTAATCCTAACTACATCTTCCGACATCTGATGATATTGGATGGTATCACATATTTCAAGGAAGTTTACGTTATATGCATTTGGGTCCTCATTTGTCAATCCATAGAATTACACATTCATTTATAATATGTTTGATCTCAAAAGAGACTGCTTGAACTGGTGGTCTTGCCACACCTTGATTGGCCAAATTAAAGCCCAGCCTTATGAAATCTATAAGGGTCCTTGGTTGAGCTCGTTGATACGAGTCTTGAGGAAATTCTTCTGCCGTTGGTTCCTCAACTTCTTCTTCCTGGCGTTTGGCTCTTTGAATGACTCGTTCCAAATGGACGGTGTCAAGTGTTAGGTAATTAATGATTCGACTTGTACTTTTAGTAGCTCTTGTATTTATGCAAGTGCACAGACACAAAAGTGAAAAAAAAAACCCCTCAAACTATAATAATAAAACTAATCCTATGCCTCCTTGACATTGGCACCAAAAACTTGTTAGAGTGGCAAGCTTTACTATTTATATCCCTTAAAATACTGCAAGTGCATGGGTTGTGAATTGTAGTATATGAAGGGTTTGTCCCACGAGGAGTTATGGACTAATCTAATCCTAAGTTATCTAAGGCTAGAAAATTAATAAAATGAAAATAAAATAGGACAAGAAAGTAAACACGGATGATTGTAAAGATACTAATTTGCAAAATTAACTCAACAAAATAAAATATTGAGCACCAACAATTTAACAATGGGAAATCACTTAAGAGAATTTACCAAATTATGTGAGAGGGATTTATCCTATTATCAATGTTAACCTAATCACTTTTATGTTATTGGGATGTCGATTCTAGACTATCGTAGGGTGGATTACTCTCTCTCAAGTTATAATGACTAAGTCCTAATTAATAAACCCTAATCAAGTCGATTCATGGAAATTGTTATCTCTTGATTAACCATCGATCCAAAACCTAATAAGTTCTTAAGCTCTTTAATAAACTACCGGATCTCACATAGGATCTCTCGTCGTACAATAACCGATAAAATTGATTACGTGGTCTATTGGACCACTTAAGTCTCATTAACCCAACCCAATCATTTTACATTCGATTCACCCTCTCGATTTATTACTGAAGTATGATGCTATAGTAATCAATCACAACACGCAATCAAAATAACATGAAAATAATTATATTAACATTGAATCAAATTTAAATCCCTAAGAAAAGTTAGAACATCATCCTTGATTCAAAATCCATAATCATACAATCCATCTTAATCTCATACAATAAATGAATGAAAATAAAAGATAGAAAGAAGGATTAAACTTGGATTGAATAACCCAGAAAGGCAACAGAGTCGGAAGACCCACTTCTAGGAATGGCAACGGGG
>JAOTAZ010000218.1:17273168-17294605 GCA_025629785.1 Erythroxylum oxycarpum
AAATTTCCTAAAATTTCCCAAAAATGTAAAACACACAACAATCCACTCCAATTATAAACACATATGTCGGGAAATGTCATGAATGCATGTACAGTCATATGCATATACAAAAATTACAATTTATATGTTTATGGAGGCCATATCATGCATGAACATGCCGAGACAAATTTACCCACTCTTAACCCGTCCCAAATGACCAACTGGCCCTTCCCATCGATGATGGGATGTAACAAGTTTCCTCTCCTGAAGTACTTTACTAACCCAAATTCTGCATAATACTTAGAAATAAAATAGTGGAGGCTTTTAATAAAATACAACTTGCATTATAACTTCTAATATTCTCAATTCAACAAAATAACATAAATAATAGTTAAATAGTATAAAAATAAGATAAAAATGAAAATATCTAAAACAAAATTATATGTATATATAAAGTGACAAAAGGCCTAAGGTCACTCACATGATGAAGCCTATAGAAAATGTTAAAGATATGTTGTCGCTGAATCTAACTTGGCATTTATACCCCCAAGTTTTCTATGTAGTCTATCGATGGATGATGCTAACTATTGCATTTTAACCCTTGATGGCCTATCAATTATCCCGATATCCTTAATCTTCACCATCATCATTCCTCCTTACCTTTTACCTTATGTTGTTTGGATACCCTTCGTGGCATCTATGAAGATTAGTTTACCTGTTATTCTCCCAAATGTATCCAAATAATTTCATCCAATCATTGTTAGTGTAGTTAGCTTCTTCTATCTTTATAACCCTAAAGCTAGAGAGGTTTATCCCTAATTTTACTAACATCTTGCTAATTAACACCAAGAATACAAAATTCTTATTGGTGACTTATATCAAACCACACTATTGATGAATTACAAAATCAAGAATGATAATCAAACTGATAATGCCTTGCCTAAACCGTTGAAAAGTAGAACTATGAGGTACAAATATATCATTTAGAGTTGCTTCAATCAACAGGATTTAGACTGGAAACTATGGATCAAGATGTAAGCCACTAATTGGAGTTATATGGCTAGTTCCTTACATAAAAAGTGCATCTGCTTAGTTGAATGGGTGAAACCTAACTTGAACTTATGTAAAGAGTCACTTTGACTCTACTCATAATGCCCTGATGGCATTCCACTATAAAGCTCATTCTTTTATCCTCTTATAGCAACTTGAGGTGCTCTTTGATTGCCTCCTTTGACACCATAAATTACATTCTAGAGATGTAGGAATAAAAGGTCTCAATTTTTGTTTTGGTTTTGTCCTATTTATTGGCATAAAATTTCTTTATCGCCTTTAGGTAATAGTCTCCTTGTAAAGTTAACAAGTGATCCCATCATAGAATTTGATGCACGTTGCAAGTCCTAAAAACCATATCTATATATCAGATTGTTATTTTTTAATGGTTATATAATTTTTGCTCTTTTTATTAAACCATTCCTCATTCTGCAAATTTTTAAACCTTAGAATTCCCTCATAAGGGGATGATGTTAATGAAGAATGATTGACCTATTTTGAGCTAGTCAATATTGTAATAACTGCAAGTGCACGATGTAACTATAGCTAGTACCGGTAAGTGCAGATTGATCCCATGAAGACAGTGATTACTATTAATTACCTTTTTCCTATTATCTAGCCTACGAATTGATTTTGAATTTCAATAAAGAAAATAAAACTAAAACAAGTAAAATAAAATAGGCAACGATATTGAACAAAGAATTAATAATTTACTTAGAAAATTACCAATATCAATAATTAGTATCTAGGTTTCGAATCCTTCTAAACCCTTAATAGATTGATCTTTTATTACTCAATTGTTTTATTGATTTACTGGATTGTGGAGACTCCTATGGTATGTTAATAGTTGACCTTGAGTCTACTAACAACTAATCCTAATGTTTTCAACTGAATTACTCCGATTAAAGTTTATAGGATTAATTTGTGAATCCCTCCATTAGGTTTGAACCTAATCAAAAAGATTTATGTCATCCTATCTCTATGGTTGCAATAAACTCTTTCTAATTACAACATATCTATTCTAACCTAGGACTTTTAATCTCTATTTATGAAATTAAATTATGATGTAATAGTCTCAGGTTTATTAGAACATAAACAAAACATTTAATCGGATGACAATATAATAATCAAACTAATTGCATTAATAAAAGAATCAAATTATGTCAAAGTATTGACATAGGGTTCATCTAACCTAAATACTAACAAAATGTTTAGTTACATATTATCAAACACGAAATCAAACATAAACTGAAAGAACAATGAATTGAAAACAATGAGATCATAATTTTAAATCTCCTTGGTTGTCTTCTATCGAGCATTCTGGCGATGTAAAGTTTTGATCTTTATTCTAATGGATCTTTTGTTGATTTCTTCGTGTTTTCCACTTCTCCAAATTAAATTCACTCCTTGAGAACGATCTCCATGTCTGGAATCGCCTTCCTACATCTGCTTCTTTCCATTCAAGCGGAACATGTTGTTTTATATTATCTAGGGTTTTGGGAGACGAATAAGCTTATGCACGACCTTGTATCAAACTGTGCATAAACAAAATCTTTGAAAATCACAAATATGCATGTCTTGGGAGAAGTGCATGATTGTGCATCCCTTCTGTACACCAAATCTTTATGTTATGCCTTGTTGTCTTTCGAATTCTTCTCCTTTAAATCCATAAAGGCAATTATAATCTGTATACACATTTACAAGGTATTAAGTACCAAATATATGCTAAAAGTATAAAATATAAAAAAGTATCAAATATGAGGTATAAATATGATAATTATGCATATATCAAACATCCCCACTGATATGGAAACCCCAAGAAAAAAAGGTTCTTGAAACCCCCTAATCCTATTGAATCAAAATCCCAATCTTTCTATTCTAAGAACATGCTAGTTCAAACCCCAATTATATGAAATTGAGACCTAAACTCAAAGAAAACAGAAGAATTGAACACGCCACAAAAGATTACCTTGATAAGTGATGCAATACTTGAAGTAACAAAAAGAAGAACGCACCTTTCTTAAAGATAATATCTCTCAATTTTGTTAATCAACAAATCTGATGTTTACAAGATATAATAAGGTATTTATACCCTTGCCCATGTCCTAAACCTAAAAGGAATAGGTTACAAGACCCTTTAATGCTAAAACAAGCCTAATCCTAACTAGTTTAGGAGTTTATAGCCCAATAATGCAATTTGATCCTAATCCATTTAGGATTGGGCCAAACTAACTTAAATAAACCTAAGGGGGCGGAAGGAGGAAGAGACTGAAAGGGTAGATAGCAACATCGGCAGCATCAAATTGAAGACGCCACCATTTCAAGGAAGGAATGATGTTGATGCCTACTTGGAGTGGGAAAGGAAAGTAGAGATGATATTTGCCTACCACAAGTATTCTAAGGAGAAGAAGGTGAAGTTAGTGGCAGTTGAGTTCTCTGATTATGCTACTATATGGTGGGATCAATTGATGGTTAGTAGAAGACGAACTGGAGAAAGACCAGTTGAAACTTGGGATGAGATGAAACACATCATGAAAAAGAGATTCGTGCTAAGTTACTACTACAGAGAATTGCATCAAAAACTCCAAACATTAAGGTAAGGCACGAAGAGCGTGGAAGATTGCCACAAGGAGATGGAGATAGCTATGATAAGAGCTAACATAGAGGAGGATAAAGAGGCTTTAATGGCTTGGTTCTTGCTGGTCTAAACAAAGAGATAGCCAACGTGTTAGAGCTTCATCAATACTTCGAGTTGGAGGACATGGTAAGCATGGCTATGAAGGTTGAGAAGCAATTGAAGGGAAAAAGCTTCAACAAGGGCAACACCTCGGGATCTTCAAATTCTTGGGGTCCTAAATGACCAAAGAAGGAGGAAAAGAGCAAGGATAAGTCCTTTGACAATAAGGACAAGTCCAAGGAAAAGTGGACAACCTCTAAAGGTGTGCTTACATCTAATGATCAAAATCCTAGCACTAAGCAAAGAGACATCAAATGTCTTAAGTATTTGGGTTGGGGTCATAAGGCAAACCAATGTGCCAATAGGAAGATTATGTATTTGCGAGATGGGCTAATTGAATCAGAAGATAGTGATGAAAGTGATATGCCTAAGTTGGAGGATTGCATCACTTATCAAGCTAATCACTTGTGGCGTGTTCAATTTTTATGTTTCCTTTGAGTTTAGGTCTCAATTTCGTATAATTGGGGTTTGAACTATCATGTTTTTAGAATAGAAAGATTGGGGTTTTGATTCAATAGGATTAGGGAGTTTCAAGAACCTTTTTTTCTTAGGGTTTTTGTATCACCCACACTTAAGCTTTTGCTTGTCCTTAAGAAAAATGTAATCAAAATTATAAATCTACAACATCAATTTTTCATCAATCTCGATCTGTCTATTTATACTATGCATCATCATATTATACTAAATCAAATTAACATACAATTAGAATCAAGCTATCATAAAATTAACTTCCTAAGCAATATTAATAGTAATCATATCAATAATCTAATTGAAATCAAAAGTATATATCTTTACACACTCAGTAAGATGTCACTCAATGCACTCAAGTGTTTAGGGTGAAAAGCCCTCAGTAAGATGTCACTCAATGCACTCAAGTGTTTAAGGTAAAAAGCATTAAAACTCTTAATCAATGCATAGTATAAACTTGTAGTAAAATTACATCTCTACCTTTTATGTATAAATTAGAAACAAAAATCAGTAGGTATTTATACATGTTGTAATAGGGTTTAAGTAAGGTATGATTGGGATAATAAAAAGGGTTAAATTGAAGGAAATTTATTTCATAATATATTCTATGACTTGTTTGCAAATACAAATAGGCCCTTTCAATACAACTTTACTAATACCATAAACTTATCCACGATTTTGCTCCTCTCTTTTTTTAGTTTTTTGTTGCTTTTTTAATCATAATATTCAGTACCATAATAATAAACATATTGGACCTTTCAAAATTTTCATGTCTCAATAAGTAAACAATGTAAATAACCTTCAAGGTTCCAAATAATAAAAAGGTCTTCAACAAAAAATATGATAAAGTTTAATAATTTGGGTTAATAACAATGAAAAAGGCTAAGGCTCAACTTAGTTATTCCTAAAGGTAAATTTAAAGGTGGGTAATTTCAAAGAAATAAGATAAAGCAAATTGTTGAATCTAAGTGCCTTCATCATATCAATACTTCTAATTTAAAAAAATATAGTCTCAATATACATTAAAAAAAGCAAATTCTAGAATCATCCTACTACAAATTGAAAGCACACATGAAAAAAAGAAAAAGAGCTTAAAATGTTTTGAAATTGTGCTCTTATGCTCAAAAGCTCACAAAAACAAAAGGTGTATATGTGTGTAAATGTTATGCAATATTATTCAACTTGATCATCTCATTGATTACTAAACGTATAGCTTAGAAAACTAATTTTATTCTAACCATTATCCTTTTGCATACTAATTCAAATTAATATTCAACAATAGAATATAGTACTTACGGACAAATTTCAACCAATTCAAGATATTAGTGATATAATTGATAATCAAGATTATAATAAGCTTGAAAAACTATTAAAAATTAACAAGCTTGAAGAAATTGTTAAAAATTCATTAAACCCATCCTCACACTTAAAGTTGTATGTTGTCCTCAATGTACAAAATAAATGTATAGATATACGTGAGAGGTATTTTTTGGTACTTTCCTGATTATGACGATTTCTTGATTTCATATGCATCCAATAGTGAACTACATCCTTGCAAAATATAAAAGAAAAGGATTAAAAAAACAAAAGAAATAAAGATAATATGAAATAACAAGAAATAAAATCCTATACTAACAAACTTATCCTAATTCATAGGTTGCCTCCCATGCAACACTTATTTAACATCGTTAGCTAGACGTACCCTTTATGCTGAACTTCATCCTGGATCAATAATCAGTAGTTTACTTCTACCCTTTTATCTACAAAGAGGTTTCATAGCTTGTAGACAAACCACATATTGTAGGATGATCAAAAGGACATGTTGTATTAAGTTATTATTACCAATTAACTGTAATAATGCCCTTTTAAATGACAAATTGTTAATAAAATAAGGGATAATGAAACTCCTTGAATCATCAGCTAATTCGAACAGTTTGTCTTTAAGGAAAGGGGAACTCTCCATACTTAAGGTCATTACTAACACCTCATCAGTAGTTTCCTTACTTGGTTCCTCCGCCAGTTCTTCCTCAACTACCTTTGTCCATTCTTCTTCTTATTCTTCATGGACAAAGGTTTCTAGCTCATCTTGTTCAATTACCTTCTGACACTCCTCTACTTTCTTTTCTTGGATGGAGGCTTCTTTAGGAAGCTCTTCTTGGAATGTCTCTTTATGCCTATTTGGATGGGCTTTTGGGAGGTTAATAAGTACTTTTCTCTACTACAAAGCCTTTTTTTTAAGAAAAATGAGTGTTTAGTTGAAAATAAAAAATACTTTTTTAATAGATATGACTTTTTTGGCAACCAAAATACAACTTTTTAATAAGATCAAATTTGAAGCTTCTCAAAAAAAGCCTCTCAAATGGCCTTTTTAGGTAGATTTTTCATATCAATTAATGAGCCTATTTTTAGTCCCTTTTGTCCCTATGTTTTACATATAATTTCCACAATACCCACAAACTTATCTTCACGTTTATCTTGCAAACTAATCTTCTCTATTTGGCTCTTTTTATATGTTTTAGTATTTATTTTGATATTAGTTTTACTCATGTTATAATCCATATAAAAGATTTGGATATATATTTTTTCATTTATGTTTCATATGGTTTAAAATTATATAATAATTAATATATTGTGCTTTTCATATTGTTTAATATACTTTAAATAATATTTATATTGGATCCCATTTTAGGAGCCTAACATCTGGAATAATGAAACGTGAGCGTATTACTCTATAGGGTTATTTCAATGAACCCTCATTAGCCATCATTAGTTCATCTTCATTCTCATAACATACCACAAATTTCCTATCTTATCAATGGATGTACGATAATCCATTCCTGTGTTTATGTCCTAAAATATCACCCTAACATAACACTCATTTGTGTTTTCTCTACTAAGTAAATTTCAAGTTCCATTCAAGCCTAAAATGTATTATAGAAAAGCATTGATGAGTCCACAATTTATAATTGTACCTATTTTAGGAAAAAACGCATAACTTTCACTAGAAATATCATATTAAAGTTGTCTTATAATAGTTTTGAAGAGGACTTCTAGATCTACAACTTTTATGAAAAGTCCAAAGAGAGATTTTGCTATTTAGAGGGTCAAAAATGCAAATTCCTGAAAGTGCACAGTGCATGTCCGCTAAACGAACATACGCGGGACTAGGGGTCTTTTTAAACCTAAGAAGGTCTGTTTAACAGACTTAATGACAAGACTAGGGATCTTTCCAGACCTGAGAAGGTTCGTTTAACAGACCTATTATCTGTCTAACGGACATAGGTGAAACCTAAGCCCCTCTAAAGCCTTTCCAATAGTTCCTAAATCCATTCTAATAGCACGTTCACTCGTAATCTTTCCAAATTCAAGTCTTCTAGTGCGATATCACTTCATATCAATTCAACTGCCAACTTTGTTTCATTAAACTCTCAAATCTCTACTCATTTGATTCATCACTATAACTAATTCTCATCATTTACTATAGCTGTCCTATATACGTCATGTGCAGCATTACAAACTTATAAAGAACATATCTCGCAACTCTGATATCCAAAAATATCATAATTTATATCTTTGGAAAGATAAGAGGATAAAATACAACTTCCAAAAGATAACTTTGCCTAAATCAGTCTAGATTAATACATTTTTTCCTTGAAATCAAAACATATATCCTACCCTGATTAAATGCATGAGATTGCAATGCGAAAACTTGGAAAGTCATGAGGAAAACACAAATATATTTCATTAATATCAAAAGATAAGAGTTTTACAAAGCTTTAATGGGCATTTCAAGCCATATTACATCATAATCCAAAATACAAAAGGTACATGAATAATAATACTTGAAATGCGATTAAAGCCTTGTTTTACATAACTAGCTTAAAATACAAAATATGCAGATTTTGGAGTGATGCCTTGACTCTCTTGCTCACTTGATCTCTTGCTTATCACCTGAAGATGGGGAGGAATGGGGGGTGAGCTTGGAAGCTCGTGGGTAACAGTTTATAATGGAGAAACAAGAAAAACCATTGAAAACATTCATGATCATAATACATTCACACTGAATCCATAAAACACATATTTCTCAAATTCTCAACTTATCAACACATATCATAATCACATAAGTCACATATGCATCAAATTGTCATCTAATAATACACACATGAGCAATTCAGAATGGTTTGGGCAGGTCTATAAACAGAACGTACTAACACATTCTCACATAATGGCCTTATGTAGTCGTAAAAAGAACGTACTATCTCAATCTCACATAATGGTTTTGCGTAGTCATAAACATGAGGGAGTCCATGAAGGAGCTCCATGCGAATAGCGGGCAAGCGAGAGATGTCTTTAATAAAGTCGAAGTGCACTTGATAAAACATAATGAACCACCACAAACCCACATAACATGTATTTTATGACTTGAAAATAGATTGCCCAAATGGCACATTTTGAAAACATGTTTTTCATGAGCATAAAATATTTCAAAAACCATTTCCATTTTCACTTCAAAATTCATCAACAAAAATTCATATACTAAACATATAGCAATTTCTCCATCATTCAAGAGCAATAATGCAACGTTCATAAAACAATTGAAGTCATTTATTGCTCTTAAATTTGAAAAGATAGTAATGGCTTATTACTCAATTATAAACATGAAACCCACCTTGAATTCCTTGCTTAAAGACTTGCTCAAAGATGTCTATCCTCTTGCCTCTCTTGATTTCCTTAACATTGACAAAATTTCCAATTCAATAGGAATTCCAATTTGAGGAGCCAAAGAAACATATGCATAAAATTGATCCTAGAGAGCTTAAACCCGTGCATTTCCTGAGCTCCATGAACCAAAACCCTTTCAAAAATCCAAAAGATTAAAAATGAACTTACCTTAAATCTTCATCAAATAATGTGTTTCTTGGCTCTAAAAAAAGCTCTTCTCTTCCTCTTTCTTTTTCTCTTCTTGAACAACCTCAAAATCTCTCTTTATAGCTAAGAAAAGATGGAACCTAGCTTAGTTTTCTCTTCTTCTCTTAGTATTTTTCTCTCTTCCCCTCACTCATGTTTTCTCTCTTCTTCAAATGCAAGACAACAATTCTTCTTCCCTTTTTACCCTTAATGATTGTAAAATGTCCATTTTACCCTTCCTTATATGCTTTATGGTCTTTATCCTTAAGTGTCTTGCCAAAAATACCCTTGAATAGTCTTATTTCCTTAACACTTTAATTTTGTTAACCCATGCATTAAATCTTACTAACTTTGACATAATAATTAACTCCAAAATAATTAATTTATCAAAGCCTCAAAAATTATTTTAAATCATGCTTAATAAATAAATAAATAATTTCGAGACCCAACATTTCTCCCCTTCTTAAAAGAATTTCGTCCTTGAAATTATTACCTGAGTTATTGAAGAGTTGTGGATACTTCTCCCTCATGGCTTCCAAGGGCTCCCACGTGGCTTTTTCTGTAGAATGTTTTTCCACAGTACTTTAACTAGCTGAACTGTTTTGTTCCTGAGGACCTTTTCCTTAGTGTCCAAAATATCTACTAGAGTCTCCTCATAAGTCAGATCATCTTTCAGTTGAACGTCAGTGGTCTGAATGATGTGAGAGGGATCTGATCTATACCTCCTTAACGTAAAAACATGAAAGACATCACGTATCTGTGACAATTCTGGGGGTAACGCCAACTTATAGGCTAGTAATCAATCCTCTCAACAATATCGTAAGGACCCACATATCTCGGGCTCAACTTGCCCTTCTTGCTAAAGCTCATGACTCATTTCCAAAGAAATGTCTTAAAAAAGACTTTCTCACTGACTTCATACTCCATTTCCTTCTGGTGCACATCAGTATAGCTTTTCATTCTATCTTAAGCTGCTTTAAGCTTCTGCTTAACTAGATTGACCTTGTCAACTGTCATCTGGAGTAACTCTGATCCGACTAATCTCCTTTCACCTTCCTCATCCCAGCATATAGGAGCTTTATATCTCCTTCCATACAATGCTTCATAAGGAGCCATTTGAATACTCGAGTGGTACAAATTATTATAAGCAAATTCGACTAATGGCAAGTGCTTATCCCAAGAGCCTTTGAAATCTATCACACATGCCCTGAGCATTTCTTTAAGAGTTCGAATGGTCCTTTCAGATTGACCATCTATTTAGGGATGAAAAGTAGTGCTAAAATTCAACTTGGTCCTAAAAGCTTCTTGCATACTTCTCCAAAATCTCAAAGTAAACCAAGGATCTCTGTCAGAAACTATAGAGTCCGAAATCTTATGCAGTCTCACTATCTCATCAATATACTTCTTTGTTAGCACATGTAGAGAATCAGTCTGTTTAATTCCATAAAATGGGCTGACTTCATCAAACGTTCAACAATAACCCATATGGCATCATGCTTCCTACTATTCTTGGGAAAATCTATTAGAAAATCCATGGTTATCCTTTGCCACTTCTACTAAAGAATGGACAATGGCCTTAACTTGCTAGAAGATACTTGGTATTCAGCCTTGACTTGCTGACATACTAGACACTTACCCATATATTCTACTATATCTCTCTTCATGCCTTTCTACCAGAAATGCCCTTTCAGATCTTTGTACATCTTGGTGCTACCTGGGTGCCATAAGGCGCAATGTGTGCCTCATCCAGTATTTCATCCTTTACTTCCTTGACATTTGGAATACAAAGTCTGTTTCCTACAACCATAAGTCCATCATCCCTCACTACCACTTCAGATTTCTTGCCATTCTTAATTTCTTCCTGAAGCTTGTTCAATTCTACATCCTGTGCTTGTAACTATTTTACTTTCTCTTTGAGTATCAGTCTCACTCTGAAATTAGCAATAATACAATCAAGTTCCTCCTGTTTCAAGCTTATCCTAAGCTTAGCCATCTCTTCCAATAAAGGCAAATAAATTTTTTGAACGTGGGCTATGGAAGATTTCCTACTTAAGGCATCTGCCACTACATTTGCCTTTCCAGGATGATACTTAATCAACAAATCATAATCCTTAAGTAGCTCTAATCATCTTCTCTGTCTCAAATTTAGTTCTTTTTAGCTCAACAAATACTTGAGACTTTTATGATCTGTAAGAATCTTCGTCTAAACTCCATACAGATAATGTCTCCAAATTTTCAAGGCAAAGATTACTGCTGCTAATTCCAGATCATGAGTCTAGTAATTCAATTCATAAGGCTTTAGTTGCTGCGAGGCATAAACTATTACCTTGTCTCCTTGTATCAACACACAACCCAATCCCTTTCTTGAAGCATCACTATAAACTATATAGCCCTCATCTCCCATAGGCAAAGTCAGGATTGGAGCACTTGTCAATCTGTGATTAAGCTCCTCAAAGCTCTTCTAACATTCATTACTCTAGATAAACTTGTGATTCTTCCTCAATAACTTGGTCATTGGAGCAGCTATCATAGAAAATCCTTCCATAAACCTCCTATAATACCCTGCTAGACCTAGAAAACTTCTCACTTCTGCTACTGTCTTCAGTGAATGCCACTTTACCACTGCTTCAACTTTTCTCGGATCAACATGTACCCCATCCTCCGAAATTACATGTCCAAGGAATACTACCCTATGAAACCAAAACTCATACTTGTTGAACTTAGCATAAAGCTCCTTCTCCCTCAGTGTTTGCAACACTATCATAAGATGTTCCTCTTCACTCTTGGAATAAACCAGAATATCATCGATAAACAATATGATAAACTGATCCATATATTCCTTGAAGACCCTATTCATAAGATCCATGAATGTAGCTGGAGCATTGGTCAGTACAAATGACATGATTAGGAACTCATAATGCCCATAACGAGTCCTAAAGGCTGTCTTGTTTACATCAGACTCTCTGATTTTGAGCTGATGATAGCCTGACTTGAGATCAATCTTGGAGAAGACCTTTGCTTCCTACCGCTGGTTAAACAGATCATCAATTCAGGGCAGAGGATACTTGTTCTTAATAGTCACCTTGTTGAGTCTCCGGTAATCAATGCACATGGGCCATGTTTCATCCTTCTTCTTAACAAACAGAATAGGCACTCCCCATGGTGACGAACTTGGCCTTATGTACCCCTTCTCTAACAGTTCTTCCAACTATTCCTTGAGCTCCTTAAATTCAACTGGAGCCATTCTATACGGTGGTATAGAAATGGTTGCAGTATCAGAAATCAAGTTAATGGCAAACTCAATTTCCCTTACCGGTGGCAAACTAGGTAAATCATTTGGAAACACATCTGAAAATTTTCTCACAATCGGAAAATCCTTTAATTTCCTTTCATTCACATCAGTGTCCACGACGTGTGCCAAGAAGGCTTCACACCCTTTTCTTATCATCTTGTCAACTAGCAAAGCTAAAACAATTCTGGGTGATGGTGTTCTTTGGTCTCCTCTAAAAATCACCTTCTCACCATTGCCAAGATCAAACTCTACCTCATTGAGGCTACAATATAACTTTGCGCAATATTTCTCCATGGCATCTATTCCTAGTATCACATCTAGGCCTTTCAAATCTAAGGGCATTAAGTCCACTATCAGTCTAGTACCATCAATAAAATGTTCACAGTTTGCATAAGGAATCTGATTAATTAACTAAAATTAATAAGGAATCAAAATAAATCAACTCAGTATATAAAAAAGAGAGAAATTCAATAGTACTCCACTCTGATTCGAGGGCAAGAGCTCATCTAATTGTAGCATTGATCCTTGGTCTAAAAAGAATATTTTCACCATTGAAGCAATTAGTCCAAAACATATTAGGATAGCTCAAATTTTCCTAAATTAATTGGTTCAAACCCAACATCTAACCAAAACTTACCATCAATTGAATGGGTATGATAACATTCAATATCAATTAAATGATAGCAATAAGCTTAGTGAAAAAGACTAAATCCTAAATTAAATAATTGAGATAGTTGCAACTATTTAGCTTAGTTCTCTTATTTATCATAAGTTAATATGGAAATTCATAAATAACATATTTGCTACTTATACCAATTCTTAAATTAAGGATCACTGAGTTCATGGATAACTATAGAATAATTAACATTAAATTAATTTGTCAGATCAATCAATATTAATCATTCATGAAATATAAGAACTCAAAATAAGAAATACTTAAATTAAAACATGAATAAAAGTTTAAAACAAAACCTCACAAGGTTACAACTAGAGTTTTATGTCCCCTTAAATTATAAAAATTGAGTTTAACCCCACAGGGCTTAAGTTTCAACACCAACAATAAAGAAAATTGAAAGATTGCAAGAAAACTAATAAGAAAATGAAAAAAGAATATGGAGAGAGGTGGGAGACGTTTCTTTCTATTGTTTTCCTACTCTAAACCTCGTCTAATCTTATCTTGGAAAGATTCTTATCTAAAAAGAAATCAAAATCCCTACATAATAAGGATGGAAAGAAGTTCCTAATTAAAGTCCAAATTTAAGTGAAGTTGTCATTAGGCGTGATCTCGCCTTTATCCACTATAATAACATGTATACTTTTTCCAAAATTCATGATTTTCACCAATAATGTCTCAATTTGATGCAATCTCCACTTTTCATCTTCTAAAACAAAACAAACCTTATTTTTCCTTTTTAACCACCTAAAAAAATCCAAAAAAAAAAGAGATAATTCCGATTAATATATCAAAATAACATCTTATCACACAAAAGTTTCCAAAAACTTTAAAGTTAGGGTTAAGCAAGGTAGATTGATTGTTAGATTTCATTAAACAAGAAAATAACCTTAGTTTTTCTAGCTAATTTCTAGAGGAAAAAAAAAAGGTAAGGCATGTGTATGTTTGAATTTTCATAATCAAGAACAAAGCATATGAGGCTTTGTATCGTTAACCAAGGAAAAACCTTAATCTATATTCGACATATTTACTAATTAATTATTATTTTAAGCTTTTTTAATCAAATCAATAACAACAATCAAGCAAATTTAATCAAATTATAGAATTAAAAGTCGACTCTGATACTAATGTTGGGAAATTATGTCAGGATCTGATCTCGTTTACAACAGAATAATTACGAAACCTTCTTGTTTTCAATTTTTGAAAGCTAAAATCACTTGTATATCATAATAAAACATGAATTTTAATTCATAGTTTATTTTAAAGTTTGATCCTTTTTATTCCTTCCCTCAAGTCGTTTCTAACATTGGGTTATCTTAACCACCGTAGTTAATAAGAGTTCGATTTTTAATGGTATCCATAGAACATGATGAGAGAACTCTATAACTATTATAAGGAGGGTTAGACAAGGAGTATTAGCTCTCTTAGAGCTTGAGCCTATTTATACTAGGTTTTAGACATTATAGTAATTTATTTGTCATTAAGTTCTAATTACAATTAAACTTTAATTAAAATTACAAATAATTCTAATTAAATACCAATTATATGCCCAAATAAGATCTAATATCTTATATTTAATCATAAAGTCTCTCAAACTTTACAATCAAGTTAAACTTAATCAAAATATCTTTCTTTCTTTTTTTGGTAAATGATCAAAATATCCTTTCTTTCTTCAACTTATTCTTTCTATGTGATACTTCAACTTATTCTTTCTATGTGATATATTAGGTTCCCAAATATATTGGTAACAAAATCATATAGAGGATTATAATTTATATCCAAATATCAAGATTAGCGTCTAGCATCACATCATAACTATCCAAACATTTAAGAATATCAAAGTAGTTTTGACTAACCTTTTCATGCATGATCTTTTTCATATAATTCACTCCTTTCATTATATAATGTTCCGATTGGAGATAAAGTATAGAATTAATGTCTATTTTATCTGAGTCTAATTATGTTAATACTTCACCATTGGTAATTGATTCTATTAATAACAATTATAAACAATTTACAAAACATCATTACATCTTGGCCAAGGATTTTTCAAATCAATTTAAAAAAAGTAATTAAATATTCTTTATAATTACTTTAAGATGATGAATCCTATATTGATCACTCAACTACTTCCATATAATTCATGCTATATTCAATGACTACCGACTAAACTACCTTTGACTAGAATAGGTCGTAAGTAGTATCAAAACAAAACAATCCCTATACAAGATAACTTTAGAGATCTCAAGTTAAGGAATCGCATATACAACAATCACAATGAGAATGTTCATAAACATACAAGTAATGTTCCAAATGGATTTCTCATGTAGAGTCAGTTTGATGAACTTGTTCCCTAACAGACACCTACATGTTTGTTTAAGTATCTCCATACTTTAATCTATGAGATCGACTATTTCTTTCATAGAAAAAACATACCATGTGCTAGTCTTTTTATGCTCTATTAATATTCAATTTCAATAAAACAATGATTAGGAACAACTTAAGTATAATACATAAATGTAATATAAATCTCATAATTATGATGTCACAATAATTTTATTTGTAATATTTATTTATCTCATTAACTTTATCATAAACATCTGAATATGTATAAAATAAAAAATGTGTTTAAATTATTTTGTTCACTAAAATCTAACCAGTCGATTGACTTTAGGATATAAATCAATACAGAGTCATATGATAAGAATTCTAGACAAAGTGCAAGAGATGAAACTCGCCAAAATCATTGCAAAAAAGAGCTTGCAATGGACACTTAAATCTCTATTCGATCGACAGGAACACAAACTGTTTCTAGCATTAGTACTCAAATTGTTACTGGTTGTGAAGAATTTGCCACATCATATGAAAGAAGAGGCTGATGTTTGAGGAAGGTCACCAGACATTCTCAAGGTAAAATGTGGAGTCTAGCTTTGATCTAAAAGAGTGCGAACTGTCTACGAAATTAGATGAAAATCCATAATGATACATCGAATCATGTTACGGAAAGCTCATACGGGAGGTTTCTGGTTGATAGTCCATTAGTACCTGTCTCAATATCCGGTGATGATAGAGATAGAGTTCCTTCTTGTGGCTTTGGATCTTTTCATCAACAGTATTTAATTGATGGTCGGCTAACTACTGTTGGCGTAATAGTTGTTTGTCCTAATTGTTTATCCAGTAAATACTTCTTGTGGGATCCAGGCTTTGCCTTTCTATCACCATGCAAGTATTAAGGGTTAAAGAGAATCAGGTTCATTGTCCTAGTCCCTAGTATTGTTATCTCGGTTATTATATTCACTCTTGTCACCAAATGACATATGAAGCTGCATATGGTCATCTGAGGTTCTCTGTCCTCTCCATTATCAGTAAGTTTCTTCTGACATCTAGTTTCGTGTTAGTTGTATTTGCCTGGCCTTAACTATTTCAATCGGAAATAAATGAAGCACCTTAAAAAGAAAATGGGTTTGCCATTAATCAGTTTCGTCTATATGTTCAGTACACTTGCGGCTAATCCATTTTCTAAATGAAAACCAGTTTGATTTCTGAGGTCTAACCATTTGGCAGTTCATGAGTTAATCTATGTTGTATTACTTGCCTTAAAATATTGAAAGTATAATGTTATTCCTGTTATTAAAGTCTGATGAGCCAGTAACATTTTCTCCAGGTGAGTTTCATTTGAAATTGCAAAGCCTATGGTTGATAGGAGGGCCATATGTTGTGTTATCGGATTTGCAAAATGCAGTCATTAAGTCCTCAAATTGCTGAAAATGAGATAGGAATGGGACATGATGACATTTATGATGAGAAAAGGAACGAAGTTACTGCCGACGAGGATGAAGGAATGATGAATTTTGAATTTGAAAGCTCTGGTGATGAATCAAATTGAGAATCAGTGGTCAGACACCGCATAAGCTGGAAAAAATACGTAGCTGGTAATTTTAATTGGGGTATTAGATGTAACATGTAACAAAAACCTTAGTACATGTCCCAGATCGAACGTAAAAGGGAAATAAACAAAGAAATGTAGAAAATAATTGATTTCAGTTTCATAACTTCAAATAAGCCTTTTGAGGCGAAATCAAGCGCGAATTCACTTCTACCTTCACGAGATCTACTCATCAGGACGTGTTAAAGCCTTTCTGTAGCTTTTTGTATACGTAAACCTTTGAATAGGTCAAAGCATCTTTACGTTCACGATTTGCTACAGTAACTACAGAAGACCTTAACCTTCTTTATATAATATCCATATCGGGCCTTCCTATTACAGGCTCAATATGAGTTCTGTCCACACTAATCGAGGTTTATTTTCCTCCTAGACTTTGGCCCATTAATCCAGAGCATTTATTGGGTCACTTTATTATCTTTGTCTGGATTAAATTACATTACTTAACCGATAAGTTATTGAAAAACCAAAAATTGCAATTAATTGTTGTCCACCATATAGGGAAAATATCTAACATTTTCCTCATTAGACAACAATTAATTGTGTTATTGACTTAAGTTAAAAAATTCAGTTAAGTCACGCTTCTGTATTAATCGATTAAGTTTAAAAACAAAACATTTAATCTAAAGATAACGAAAGTCCATCATTTCGTCCCACAAGGCTTTTGATACTAAAAGATATCAAACATGTGTGTCACGTGTGACATAGATCCAATATAATCACGACTATCTAATATCTCCCTAACATAAATAAGAAAATGGAATGTGGCAAACTCAGATAATACTTGTATGATTTGATATGTATCATCTTCCTAATTGTAGATCTCAATTTCTCTAAACTTTATGCTAAACTGTATTAGAGAAATTTTGTTTTCTCTCACTGAATGCAAAATTGCATTAAAAAAACATTTATGTTCTCTAACTGAACGCTAAACTACAATAGATAACCTTTATGTCATGTTAAAAATCCATGGATATACATATGAAACTATATATGTCCTAAAGACATAGGCTCATCGTCAATTTGTATATATGTCGAATGACCATTAAAATGCTTAAAATTGATACAAATCTTTAAACTTTCACATTTATTATGACTATGTATGATAACCAATAGTACTATGGATAAACAATGATCATCTTTATTGATGAACCATCATACTGTTATAACACATCAAAATGGATGAATGTATAAATGTACATGGAGCAAAAATAATGATCTCTAACTAATAGTTTCTAAGGACTACATTACACCCATACTGTATGCATGTTTTTCAAACACATGTCGGTAACGACCTTTAGTAAAAGGATTGGTTAACTCTTCCTTAGTCCTCAAATGTTCCACCTCAATGTCATCTTTTCTGTGTCAACTCCTTTATGATCAAATATTTGACGTTCAAATGCTAAGATCATGTGATATCGTTATTGTTGTTCCTTAACAACACAACAGCAAGATTATCACAATACAACCGAATAGGTCTAGTCACTAAATCAATCATAGACAACTCAAAAATTAAGTTTCTGAGCCAAACCATCTACGAAGTAACCTTTTAGCATGCCACAAACTCTGCATGCACGGTTGAGGAAGTCTTTGGTGTCTACTTGACATTCTTCCACGATATTGTACCATCTGCAAACTTAAAGCTTTATCATGATATGGACTTCCTATCTTCTAGCATATAGCTAAAATTTGAATCTGGATTCCTTACGAGGTTTAGTCTTTTTACTTTTCTATATGTTAACATCAAATCCTTGGTTCCCTTTAAATATTTCAACACTCTCTTGACCGCAATCTAATGGTTTATGCCTAGGTTAGCTTGGTGTCAACCTAACATTCTAACAGCAAACGTAATGTCCAACCTAATGGTCATTTAGGCATACTTTAGGCTACCAACCACACCAGAAAAAGGAACATTCCTCGTAACCTCTCTCACTTTACTTTATTCTTTGGACATTATGCCAAAGATAATTTCTCACTACAAAAGATTGGTGCTACAATAGGTTTACTGTCAACTATATTAAACCTTTGTAACACTCACTTAATGTATGCACTCTGCAAGAGGCCTAATGAATGTTGAGATTTGTCCTGATAAATCTGCATACCTAAGACAAAAGATGCTTCACTAAGGTCTTTCATATCATAATACTTGGCCAAAAATTGCTTAACCTCATACAATATGGTCAAGTCATTCGATGTGAGGGGTATATCATCCATATGCAATAATAGGAAGATAACTTTGCTCCCTCTAACCTTATAGTACAAGCATCTTTCAACTTTATTTTCCATTAAGCCGAAAAAAGTCAAAACCTTATCAAGTATAAGGTACCACTTTTAGGAGCTTTGATGTAAACCATATATTGAGTTGCTTAATGTACAAACCATGTTAGTTCTATCTGGATCCTAAAATCCATCAGGTTGTACCATATAAACTTCTTCATATAGGTCGTTATTAAAGAAAGTGATTTTGACAGCCATCTAATGTAACTCTATATCATCATGAGATAAAATTACCATAATCACTCAAAATGTATCCTTCAAGTATACGGGAGAAAAGGTAACATTAAAGTCAAACCTTTCTCTCTTAGTGAACCATCTGGTAACTAAGCAAGCCTTAAATTGTTGAACTCTAGCATGAAATCCTTTTAGTCTTTTAAACTCATTTAAAACTAACAAGTTTTTAATTCTATGACAAATCATCTAGCTCTCATACTTTGTCATACTTCATAGATTGCATCGTGTCCTTCATTGCATCCGACCATAAAATTGCATGGGTCTAGAAACAAATTTTGCAAAAGTAACTAATATGTCTTATACTATAGTTTTGTTCAGCTAAATAAACTATGTAATCAGATGGGATGGCAGGTCATCTTACTCTGGTGAATCTATGCAACTGCATTAGTTCTTGTACCTTAGGAACCTCTGTTTATTCAAATATGAGTTTCTGTTCCTATATAGGAATGATACTTCGACCTAGATCCATTAAACCTAACGGTATAAGCGGCAAATATGAAATAACTGTAGCATCTATCCTGCTATCATTTGAGGGGTCAATTGATTTTTGGAAATAAAATCATATATGAATAGGAGGAAACACATTTTTATAAACAAAAAAAAACCACTGTTACTGTTGGGACCCGATCCCAACCGGAAAACAGAAAACGAAAAAGCTAAACAAAGAAAGCGAAGGATCGCGAATCGAAAAAACAAATATATCGAACTGAAACACATTCCGACATCCCGGAGAAACATAAAGTATAGAAAACTGATCGGAGCGAAAATAATACTAATGCAAACGAATCGAAGCAAAGCAAAATTCGGAATCGAATGCGAATCGAATCAAATACAAAGCAAAAAACGTACAACATCGAACGAAGTAATCAAACTGAAACAAACACCGACATCCGTTGCAAACATGAAGCATAGCAAACTGATCGCGTTTGAAACCTTAGACATAACCAAAACCGGTATTAATTTTTTTCCATTCATCTTTAATTAATACCATTCCACATTCATCTTTAATCAATACCATTCCAAAATCCCATTAGCAATTTCATAAACTCCATAACTTGATTTTTCTTACTCATGCATAATTTCATCTCATATTCCTGTTCTTTCTTTCTTTTCTTTTCTTTGTAACTAAAATCTCAATTTTATCAAACTAAGTTCTTCATTCTTATTCTACTTCAAATCATTTCAAAGCCCATTTTTACCGAAATTTCGGCAGCATAACGGCTGTATTTTGACAGCTCAAAAATTTCTGCAAGGAAAAATACACTTCTAATATACAACCAAACAACACAAATCAACATCGGACCTTCCGTCCGGAATCCATAACACCAGTAGAAACGCACATCTAAACCTAACACTTCATAAATCCTCAATCGATCATATAAAATCTCAATCAATCCCAACCACATTCAATATCTCAAATCCATATACAAAATCCTCATTCAATATCCAATTACAAACATAAAGCATAATCATACTCAATTATGATCATAAAATCAATATCCAAGTCTCGAATTCATATACATCCCGTAATAACTGCTTTATATACACAAAAGGCAATTCAAGCCAAAACAATATCAATTCTCAATTTACACAAAAATACAAATGCGGCAAAATCGAACTTGACGCTCTTTCATCCGATCTCCTGCTCGAATACCTGGAGATTGGGATGAAAGGGGGGTGAGCTCGGAAGCTCGTGGATAATATATTTATAAATTGAAACATAAGCGAAAATTATCTTTTCAAAATTTTCAAACATTTCCCATTCGGAAATTTATCCAAAAACTCATTTTCAAACTTTCCAAAACATTCATAAACCTTCATCAACATTTTCTAAGATTTTTCTCAAAATCTTCATTTGTTTCAAAACATTCATAAA
>JAOTAZ010000218.1:17294705-17306126 GCA_025629785.1 Erythroxylum oxycarpum
GTCTTATTTCTTTTTCTGGAGTTAAACTTTAATTTATTACTAATGTAATAAATCTAGAAAATTAAAAAAAAAAACTTACTTTATAAATTCTCCCAACCAGAAAACTGACCAAAATGACCTAAGGTACCTTTACTAGAATTCTGAAATTTTTGAGTATTTTTTTAATTGTCCGTATGGATGAGGTCAGCAAGACATCAATGCTACTTTAGTGCTGACATCATCCAAAGATGTCAATGTATACGTCAACTGTTGACGTCACATGACTTCAGCGTGTGTGTGAAGTCGTCTGACATGTGTGCACCACGCGCCTACGTCCAACGTAAAAGGGACGGTGTGGAGCGTGCATGCACACGCCATGATTCACAGACGCTCCCACTGACGTTGGCGTGTGTTTCAAACAAGCTAGACATGCGTTTGGTCAATCTAGTGCAGATTACACGTGCTCGACGGTGCTTCTCTGCGTTGCCCAAAAAATGCAATTTTCAACAAGTTTTAGGACATATTTTTTAGCTTTAAGACTCGTTATCGACTTGTTTTTTAAGGCTAAACATATGTTTACCACTTTCATGCAACAATGGGCAAGAAAAAACCAAAAACGGAACTTTATTTTCTGAAAACCTTATGGAGAAAAAACCAAAAATCTTCGTTTAACCACCCGATCATATAATCACTCTGATACCATATGAAACACGTAACAAGAGTCTTAGTACGTGTCCTAGATCGAACATGAAAGAGAAATAAACAAAAAAATGTGGAAAATACTTAATTTCGATTCCATAACTTCAAATAAGCTTTCTGAGGCCAAATTGAGCATGAATCCACCGCCACCTTTACAGGATCTACTCACTAGGACCCGTTAAAGCCTTTTCTATAGCTTTCTGTATATGTGAATCTCTGAATGGGTCAGAGTATCCTTATATTCACAATTTTCTACAGTAGCTACAAGAGACCTTAATCTTCTTTATATAGCATCCATATTGGGTCTCCCCATCATAGGCTCAATATAAGTCTGGTTCACACTAATTGAGATCTATTTTTCTTCTAAATTTCAGCCCATTAATCCAGGTCATTTATTGGATCACTTTATTATCTTTATTAACATCAAATTATGTAACTTAACTAATAAGTTATTGAAAAATCGAAAATTACAATTAATTGTTTTCCACTGTATAGGGAGAATATCTAACATTAGACACAAGGTGTATAATATCCTAGTTATTTTTTTAATTGCATCATAAGTTATAACTTTATAATTTAGGGAACTTTATAGAATATTACAGCATCAAAGTTGTTTTAACCTGAATTGAATTTTATTTAGAGCTGTGAGATTCCGGCAAGCAAGCTTTCCTAATGGTGGAGATTTGTCCACTTCTCAGCAATGGCTTCTTCTTCATCCCCGACCTCTCGATCTTCTCTTTCCCCTGTTCCTTCTTCATCTTCTAACCCTATAAGCCCTATCTAGCAATCCCTAATTCCAACTCCAACCTCTTCCAAAAACACTAACCCTAACACTCCAGTTCCCGACCCTTCTTCTAGTCCTCTCCATAGACCCACCCTTCCCCTACTGCCCAAACTCCTCCTCCATAACCCATTTCCCTGGTACTGACTAGATCCTAGAAGGCTGTTGTGGAAGCTGGCAATGGGGCCTCCTCAGAGACTCAGGAGCTTTCTTTCTTTCCTCCTGAGTTTAAGGAGAATCAGGTCTATATGATTCCTCCGAGGGAGCTCGCACAGAGAGGCGGTTCCAAGTTTCGCACTACGTTGGTAGGCTTCTTCCTGAATCATGTGTTGACTTTGGGCTACAGGACATATTGATTATAAGCTCCAACAACTTCCTGTTTTGATTTGAGTTTGAGCAGGGCATGAAAGCATTGGTCGAACGAGGTCCATGGCACATTCAAGGTAAGCCTTTATTTCTTTGGCAATGGAGCTTAAATGGCGGAGACATGCCAAAAATTCACAAGGCACCAGTGTGGGCTCGATTCTACAATGTTCCAGTAGAATACTGGAATAGTAAAGACTTGGGCAAGATAGCTAGTACGGTGGGGCTCCTTTTGCTTATGGATACTCCGACAGCCAGAATGTCTAGGATTAGCTACTCCAGATTATGTGTGGAAATAGAGTTGAAGACACAATGGCCGTCAATGTTCCAATTGGCTACGTATGGAGAGGATGGGCAGCTATACTTTCGGGAAGTTTCTATTGAGTATGAATGGCAGCCTCCAGCGAGTGAGTAGCAAAAGGTTTGGGTGCCTATTGGACGCAGGTTTGCAACTGGTCCTCATCAAGAATTGGAGCAAAGTAAGGATACTAGGTCAGCATCTCCAGTGGAGTGGCTATCAACTGCTCCTGCTCCTTCTCAGGAGCTCCCGAAGGATTTAGTGGAAGGTCCACTCCAACAAAACATGGTCGAGGAAAAGCAGGCTACAGAGAACAATGTGGTTAGTATAGAAATTAATTCATCTACGTGTGACCAGCCTCTTCATTCTCCTATAGACCTCTGGGTGATAGTGGAAAGCCAATAGCCCTGGCCGAGAATCAGACAGGTATACCTCCCTCTCCTTCTTCTGAATTGAGACCTGCTAATCCTAGGGTTGTGCGTAGGGCAGAGGGGGATTGCTCAGTTAGACTGACTAGGAAAGCTAGGAAAAAGCAGAAGTAGTAGGTTGTGGCTTAGCTGGTTTTTGTGGAATGGAGTTAGTGTTTTGGAATGTTAGGGGCCTTAACCACCCCAATAAACAGCTTGCTATTCGAGCATGGCTTAAAAAATCCTCTGCTTCTTTTTTTGCTTGGTTGAAACTAGAATTAGATCTCTCGACTTTTTGCATAGCGTTTGTGCTTCCTTATTTCCTAGATGGAAAAGCTTTAGCAACTTAGCTCAATCTCCTAATGTCAGGATTTTGATAGCCTGGAACCCAGAAATTCTTTTGTGTTCTATCCTTAGATATTCGGATCAGTTTGTTCATATGGAATTTCAACCTAGACATAACTCAGATCCCTTTCTTCTCTCTTGTGTTTATGGTGCTAATAATCCAACCCTTAGGCAGCACCTTTAGAGTGATCTATCCAATATCTCCCTATCTGTTGGTCATCATCCGTGGATGCTTACAGGTGACTTCAATGCAATTCTCCATCACCAGGATTCTGACCCACCTAGCCTGAATGTCTTGAGTAGTCAAAATGACTTTAGGCAGTTTGTAGGAGGTAATGGTCTTTTTGACTTAAATTCTAGTGGCCCCCGTTTTACATGGTCCAATAAACAGTTAGGAAACTCCTTCACAACTCGGAAGCTTGAAAGAACTCTCATCAATTCTTCTTGGAGCATTTGGTTCCCTTCTTCCCACTGTGTTATTCACAACCCTCAAATTTCAGATAATTCTCCACTAGTGGTGAAGCCAATTGGATATCAGCTCAAACATTCTTCCCCCTTTAGGTTCTTTAATTTCTTAGCTGATCAGCCCAATTTCTTGCAAATTGTTGTGGAAGCTTGGGCCTACCATGTTATAGGTACTCCATTATTAGGGTTGTCACTAAGCTTAAGAAAGTCAAGCAAGCACTTAAACTTATGAATTCGAGTCAGATAGGGGATATTAATTCTCGAGTCGAGAACTGTCATGCTAATTTGAATTACATTCAGGACCTTCTTAAGGATTCTCCTAAACTTCCATTATGCTAGCTAAGGAGATAGAGGCCATTAGTGATCTCTATAGATCTCTTGAGGATCAGGAATTGTTTTACAGACAATCCTCTAGAATCAAATGGCTTAAGGAAGGAGATCGTAATACTAAATTCTTTCACAATTCTCTCCTTGCTAATAGAAACTATAATTCCATACATTCTCTTGAGGTGGGTTATGACAGAAGGGTAGTAGGTCTTAGTGATATCCAATCCCAATTCCTTAATTACTTCAAAGGCCCAATTGGGAATGAGAAGAATCTCCACTCCTCCAAGGAGTTTGTAGCTCAACTTTTTCATCATCCCCTGGCGGATACTCATTCTCAAGCTCTCATTGTTGAAGTATCACCGCAAGAGATTCAGGAGGCCTTCCATTCCCTTAATCCTAATAAGGCTCCAGGCCCAGAAGGCTTTAATAGGCACTTCTATAAAAAGGCCTAGCACATTATCAGGGATGATGTTACTAGAGCTATTCAAAAAAATTTCAAGTATGGCAAACTCCTCAAAGAGCTTAATTCCACATTCATATCCCTTATTCCTAAATCTGCTCACCCCATCACAGTCCAAGATTTTAGACCCATTTCCTGTTGCAATATGCTTTATAAGGTAATTGCTAAAATTTTAGCTAATAGGCTTAGCCCAATCCTCCCTCTTATAGTAAGTCCTAATCAAAGTGCTTTTATCAAGAATCGCCAAATAGGGGACAATATTCTTTTAGCACAAGAAATCTTCAAAAACTATCATATATCAAACTCTCACAAGCGTTGTGCTTTCAAAGTGGATCTCCAAAAAGCCTATGACTCTATTCATTGGAATTTTTTGCTTAACACTCTAGAAGCAATAGGCTTTGGTTCATTGAGTGGGTTAGAGAATGTATCACTACCCCTTCTTATTCCATTTTGGTCAATGGGTCTCCCACTCAATTTTTCAAAGGTAAATCTGGATTAAGACAAGAGGATCCGTTATCGCCTTCCTCTTCATTATCTATATGGAAGTGTTTTCTAGGAATTTAAGAATTAATACTAAAAATTCTCCCCAGTTCAAATGTTATTGGAGATGTTAGGGCCTTAAGCTTAACCATCTTCTCTTTGTGAATGATCTTTTAATGTTCAATCATGGAGATTTGATCTCATCTCAGCTTTTGCTTGATTCCTTGCATACTTTCTCTATGTTTTCATGCATGGAAATGAACACATCCAAAAGTCAATTTTACTTATCCCCGGATGTTAGTCATTTGAGCTTTAGGATGAAACTTGTGTCTAGCATCGAGCAAGGATCTTTCCCTTTTAGGTATCTTGGTGTTCCTCTCATTATAAGTCATCTTTCTAGGAGGGATTGTGCTTTTGTTATTGATAGAATTGAAAATAAGATCAATCGTTGGACTCATAAGAACCTCTCTTATACGGGTAGACTTCAATTGGTTATCTCAATACTCTTTTCCTTCCATGTCTACTGGTTCTCACATCTTATTCTTCCTTCTTCTATCCTTAAGGACATTAAGGCTAGACTTAGGAATTTTTTATGAGTAGGTAAGGTAGTTTCCAATTCCCAAGCTAGGGTGAAGTGGAGTGACATCTGTCGCCCTAAAAAGGAAGGAGGCTTAGAAGTAAAACACTTGACTACTTGGAATCAAGTATTGTTAGGCAAACGGATATGGAATTTGTTTGAAGATAGGGAAGCTCTTTGGGTGAAGTGGGTTCATGCAATAATTTTGCGAAGGAATAATTTTTTGTGCGCTCAACCTACCTATAATAGTTCTTAGAGTTAGAGAAAGATTTTAACAGTCCGGGACAAGTTGTGTTCTCAATTTAGATTTAGGATTGAAAACAGTATGTCAACTCTTTTCTGGCAGGATCCTTGGCATCTGCGAGGTATTATGAAATCCTTGGCTACACCGAGAGAGATTAATGGATCGGAGCTCCCGCTCTCAACACGAGTTTCTAATGTGATTATTAATGATACTCGGAGCTGGAGTGAGGTATCCATGGACCTTCTTAGACATCGGGATCCTCCAACTTATTTCCCCAATAGCTCCTTACCTGACTGTTTGGAATGGTTAGCTAGCCCTACCAAGCATTATACCAATGTGTTAGCCTATCAATTCTTGCGTACTCCTTTACCGGTTGTTCCTTGGTACAAACTGGTTCGATCCAAATACAATAAACCTCGATGTTCCTTTACTTTGTGGTTTGCTTTCCTGCATAAGCTTCCAACCTGGAACAAACTTACTTTCCTCTATATTCTTAATTGTTGTTCCCTATGCTTTTCAGCAAATAAATCCATAGACCACTTATTTTTTGATTGCCCCTTCTCAAAAATTATTTGGGACCACTGCCTCTAACATTTCAACTTACTCACTTTCAACCACTCTAACCTTTCAACTATCCTTTCCTGGTTCTTAACTATTCTCAGTTTTAGAGTTTCTGTCATCACTCACTTCCCTCTACTGCTCTCCACCACTGTTTACCACATATGGACTGAACGTAATGTTAGAACTTTCAAGAATGAAGCCTTGGTTGAGGAGAGAGTGCTTTTTGGGGTAATCTCCCACATTAGGGAACTTCTCAGCCTATACATCAAGAGGAGGTAATTTTATATTAGTATTTTCTTTATTTTACACGTTAATTACTCAGTCCATTTCAAGTCACAGCTTTTGAGGATCTCTTTGAATAGATCATGCTTGCTTTGCCTATCCTTGGAGGTGCAGCATAGTTTTCTTGGTGATAGATTTCTTCTTGGCCACTTCGGGGCCATGGTTGTTCTTTTTACTTTAGTTTCTCCTTGGCTTGCTTATAATGGGTTGGAATTTCTTAGCTAGGCTATTTACTTGGATTATGTATGTTTGGGTTTTATTTGGCTAAGTTTCTTAGTGTTTATGATGTTGATTGGGCATTGGGTTGCTTCTTCCATAGCTACTATATTCCTAAGTTTATCTGGGTTTTTTTTTTGGTAAATCTAAGTTTATCTGGGTTGCCCTGAGGCTAGTTGCTATCTTTAGCTGGTTGTACCTTCTGTAGCATAGTCTGTGAACTCTTTGTACATGTTTTAATCATTTACTTATTTTTTTGATTTACCAAAAAAAATATTCAATATTTACAGTAGTATTGACTATTTTGAATGGAGCATCCGATGCCAATGCAAGGAATTATTTGGAAGCACAGCTGCGTAGTTATATAAACGAGCAGGTGGGTGCAGAAGTCTGTCTGAGTGCAATGTCCACTCACATGGCTGATGTGATTCTTTTTCATGGGAGGTTTTTCAGTCCTCAACAGGACGCATTTACTCTGAGTGAGTAATACAGTTGAAAAGAACATTCCAAGATGTCTTCCCGATGCGCATTATCTGTTCATTTTGTGGACTATTGAGAACTTACGACATTTTTATCTCCACCATCTTCCTAATCTTAGAAGTTATTGACTGCACATTCTTATCATTTACGTTGAAATAAAGGGAAACTTCTTCTGATGCGTTTACTTATTTTTTTCACTTAATGTATGTAACTATGTATACATTTCATATAAATATGAAAGCAAGCCTCTTTCTTTGCGTCTACTTCCGTCTCTATCCATTGTTCCGCTTTGTTGGGGTTTCCCAGTCTCAAATTTCAAATGATATTTTGTATGGAAAGGATAATAATGACTCTTTTTTATGTTTATGGAATGAAGCTTACTGGGAATTGGGGGAAAATGGTGAGCATAAGGCCATATTGAAATCATTAGCACAATCAAAATGGACTCCAATAGGCCTAGAAGCTAGTGTTTACCCAATCCAATTGACCTGGTTTGATTTTTCTACTCTCTTGTTTTTTGTTTCTTAATGCTAAGATAGTAATTAATACACAAACTTTTCTAGTTAGCTAGCGTATGAGAATCTGAAGACTTTTTCTTCTGCGTCTTTCCCTGTGCCAAGTAATCGTGTTACGTATGACCAAGAGTAACGTATCTCCCTTTTCTTTCGTTTCAAAGTTCGCTTTCTGTGGGTGAAGATGTGAGGCAAACCATTACACTATAAGTCTATTATTAATATTCACATTAGTATTAATAGTCTTGTAGCTATCCATTTCTCGGCTCTAGTAGTTTTAACAATCCCTCCGCAAAATATGCAGGAAGTGACAATCAGATAACCTCCACAACTGCTAAACAGCTTCGACACATTAGAACGCCTAGTTTGTGTTTGGTTTGATCAACTTCAATGCGTTTGACTATGTTGAATGAATAGCATGAATTAAAAACAAACCCTTCCTCTGTTCTCCCTAACCATTGAGGTCGCAAGCAAACAACTTAGGCCCTAACCAAACGGTAAAAGTTGCTTGGTTTCCACAGAGAGAGACCCCTGATCCCACTGATTGGTAGATGCATTAACAAAAAGCCGACATTTTTAAGTAAGGATGGACTGAATTAGAATCAACAATAAATGTTTTTGAATCAGATAGTGACAGCAAGTTGGTAGAGCTGTCAGAATGAGGACTTCAGTTCTATCGTTCACAAGAGTCGAGCACTGGAGGAGAACGAATATACAGTTGAGAATGAAAATTAATCAAACATCATCTCCATCACTTCCACCACCAATATGAGGTTCATAATTGATACAATAATTGCGTCGATCTGGACCAGACACCTTATACCTGCTCAGAATAAAAAAGCCAATTTATCTTACTCCTAATGGATCAAATCTTCTATTTCCATTAACCAGTTTCAATCTGTACTAATTAATCTTATCCACACATTTATATAAGACTTATATAAATATGGGGACAAAATTAATTGCCACAGGTATTTTGGGAAGAGGGGATTTCGTATGCTGAATAATACCTATCGAATATCCACAATCATGATTTTCTCAAAAAAAAAAAAAAGTGCATTACTGACCGCTCAAGAACAGATTTTCCTTCTTTGTACTTCTGGCCCATTTCATGGGCAGTTTCCTGCAAGAACCATCTAATTAGCTAGTGGTAAAAACAAAAGCTTTCATAGAAAAGAATTTTATAACCTAATTATCTTACATATTTCCACCCCACAATGGATCCACACCTAACACAAAATATATCAGCAACTGTATGCATCCCAGTCATCATCATTCTCTCTTCTAGTTTTCCCATAGAGGTGTTCACTCTGTCAAACAAGGGAATATAGTTCAGCAAACTTAAATAACAAGGGGCCGAAAATCCAAGTTGATGGTAGCAATATGGATCCTAAACCCATATTGACATACTCTAGGAGAAAGAGGGAGAAGGGTCCGAATATGAATCCTAGGCCCATGCTGACATACTCTAGGAGATTCACTAAGGCAGGGAGGGGTGAGTCAGCAAACGGTTAGAGATGTTAGTTAGAAGAGAGAGAGAGAGCTATATGTAAGGATGAGGAGGGTAGTGCAGGGGGTATCTCTAGACACTTGCATTGTATTCGGCTGATAGCTGAAAGGGCCATTAGTGGCTGGTAGCTTAGCTCTTGTGGAATATATTACGAGACTATAGCTATATATCAATAAAATTACCTGATTCTCATCCATTTGCTTATCAGTTGACCTGTATAAATGTTTGGCTAACAGACAACCAATTTCTCCTTTCTATCAGTAGACCATGTAACCAAAGAAAAATATGACATGTGCAGTTATCCACACTCATCAGTTTTCTCCTACTAGGTTGTCAGATACATGAAGGGATATAATGCCACAAAGAGAATAATGATTGGATGCCAGTTATTCCTTTTTGGCTTCATGGATAGATGTTTATGTTGTAACAAAATGAAATGGGAATTTGCTAGAGCAGAAGAACTACCAATATGAACAAGTAAAGCATCTGCATCATGTAATCAACTTGGAACATGTGGAGCACTACAAAATTGTAGAAAATTACAGGTGTTGACCAAAGTTTAATTTCTCAAAAGGCACCATTAAAATTTTGTCTTAAATACCCATCTTTCTACAAAATCCCTGTCCCATGTCAAATTCCCATGAAAGCCATGTCAATTTCAAATGTAAACTGATAAAATTAACTAAAGAATAAAAAAAATTGCTTGTGAAAGAAACTATCATCGTAGTATTATAGTATCTGCACCTTTTGTCCTAGAGTTGTTAGTCGTATATACAATGGAGTCTAGACATTATTGTTGACATGATAGAAAGGACTACTCAAGCCAAGAAACACTTACACCTTACTGAAGAGATAAGCTTGTCCATGCCTACAATGGAAAGACTGAACAAAGAACACACGAAAAACAGGAAGTTATAATATGAAGAGTATGGAAATCCAAGCATCATAAAGTCTGTTACAACACACAAAGCCTACATCTTCATAGCACATTCCTCACAGCAACACATGAACATGCATGATGTAGAGATTATAGTGCCTTACAAAAAAATGAAGATTAGACAATAAGTTCAAAATGCATTTCAAGAAAAGTGACCACATTGGCATGAACAAAGGTTCATGCGTGTAGAAGAACCAAGAGATAGTAGTATTTGTACTACACATGAACTAATACATGATAAACTATGTTTATAAGAAAAAAATGTGATGCTCACACTTACAGATAAAGAATAAACAACCATCATCCCGGTAACCATTATAACTTGACTCATCAAAGCATCTAGAAATAAGTCAACATTTCAGCCCAATCATTGTAGTCTAACCTCTAAAATAAAGTAGGAGAAGGATAAAACACAAAGCTTTATACCTACAATCACAAGGTAAAGAATGCTCAACCATCATCAAACACAAAAAAAAAGCCCCAGAAGGCAGCAAACAGAAAGATGAGCATTCACCAACCACAGTGAGCTATAATACCAATAATAGATAAAAATAACAAAAATTGTAACCTAGCAATTGAAATAAGTGATATTCTAATAAGCATTCATGTTATGTCTATTAACTCCATAGCTGCCCGATGGATATAATATGCTCGAGGTAGAATTGTTCATACATTAGACAACTGAGAACTACCATTTGACGTAAAGCATACTTTTCAATTGACGAGAAGAAGTGTTGGATAATTACAAAAAATGATCAAAAACATCCTCAATGAAATAACACTTGACAAAATTCTCCATCCAGTCACCCTAAAGTAAAATTTATGCATGAACATATGAAATTCCATTCAACTCATCAAGAGTCTCATCAGAACAGCAATCACCAAAGACCAACCAGACAAACAACACCCAGATGAGAATTCCACCGCATTATCATAAAAAACTGCACAATCAATTAATCATAGGGCAGCCAAAAGGACCTTGGAGACAATATCTTCAGAAAGAGCAAGATGGGTTTTACAGTGCTTGCAGGTATAGATATTCCCTTCCAGATTCACCACAAACAGCCTCCCCATTTCCTCTCACAAAGATCCTCACACTGAATCCTGTATCAAACATATAACAGCGGTGAAAATCAAAACACATATTGCCCAGATATATCTATGATAACAAGCAAATGCAAACCTTAAGAATCGTTTGGTAGATAGTGTTGCCTCTTACGTTTCTTGTATTCCACTTCTTGTATTGTTTTTCTTCTTGTTGATGCTTGCTGGTGCATGGAATGTAAGAAATTTGAGGGGAGAAGCTATCAAACATTTCCAAATTATATTCGCTTTTTTCTGCTAAAGCGCAACGTGACAAGACGTGGATTCTACAGGGTCTTTCTCTTCAATTGGATTTATGAAAATATAAAACTCCACGGCACCGTTTTGCTGGCCAGTGGCGGGATATGTGAATAATCCTTGGAGCCTCTTATTATAATTAAATTTTCATTTAAAT
>JAOTAZ010000218.1:17327420-17340015 GCA_025629785.1 Erythroxylum oxycarpum
ACTAAAATTAACTTTTTGTAGTTATTTAAATAAGTGAACATATGACCAGTTTGGAAATAAAAGGACTTTAGTTTTTGGATGCTTGCTTAAAAGCCGAAGGAAGTTGCTGAAAAAGAATAGTAGCGATGCTGAGGAATTGAAATCACATTAATTATTGGTTGAATTGAATTAACAAAGAAAATGGGTTTCAATTCCTCCTATGAATTCAATTCATGCATACTTTTCTGTTCCAAACAGATGAATTGAATTCAATTACTAACATCGAATTAAATTCACTTAGTTCCAAACAGGCTATAAATGATGTCAATTTTAAAAGATTTTTTAAAATATAAAAAGTAGATTGGGCCGGTTTAGACCTAACAAATCATGGGTCAACCCACGCTCGCCCAAACCATCGCCATTCTTGATGATCAATTCAGGAACAACTGTAAACGTTAAGAAACAAAAATAGTACAAAATAGCCGGACAGAAAAGCAATAAAAATATCAACATTTATTTCCCCCCAAAAATGATCATCAATGATCCCAAAAGCCTCTTCTCTCATTGGATTTCCTATCATACAGAGCCCTTCGTGTGCTTTCTCTTACCCTTTCAATGATTCACTTTCCTACTTCAATCTCCAAGTATATATCTTTTCTATATGTTTATATATACACACGCAAATAGCTCCCTAATTTGTACACTTGTGTATACTACGTAATTCAACCAGTTCTTGACCCTCTTCACAGTTCCTTCAGATTTCACATGGCTATTCTTGTTTATCTCGTATGCTTCTTTGCCTTTTCGCCCTTTTTGTTTATTATCTACCGTTGTTCACTCTACCGTGGAGTCCGGATACCGCCGGCAACTCTTGGCTTGCCGTTGATCGGCGAAACTCTTCAGTTAATTTCTGCATACAAGAGTGAAAACCCTGAACCGTTCATGGACGAGAGGATTAAACGGTTTGGTTCGGTTTTTACCTCCCACGTGTTTGGTGAGCTGACCGTGTTCTCTGCTGATCCGGATACGAACCGGTTCATTCTGCAAAATGAAGGGAAGTCGTTTGATAGTGACTACCCTACCTCCATATCCAACTTGCTTGGAAAACATTCGTTATTGTTAATGAAGGGTGCACTCCACAAAAGAATGCACTCTTTAACCATGAGTTTCGCCAACTATTCCATCATCAAAGACCAACTTTTGGTTCACATGGATCGACTAATCCGGTTCAATTTGGACTCCTGGTCCGACCAGGTTTTGCTCTTGGATGAGACCAAGAAGGTACTGCTTCGCTTGCCATTTCCATAATCAACAAAAGATATCCAAGTGGTTATGAAGTTTTAATGCCACTGAGTTGACTAATATTTTGAGCAATTCGAGATGGCAGTTCATTTGGACACGGAAGTGGTGATCTCCACGGCGGGTGGTTCGGACATTAACTAATGAGTTGATTATTTATTATTGAATTAGTTGTGACGCATGCTTTAATTAATACTTACTTCGATATCCTCTTTGATGCGGTCTATTAAATTAGAGCTTTAACTAATGCTCCATGTTTTGTGGATTTTGCGGAGTTGTTCTAAGCAGATAACATTCGACTTAACAATGAAGCAGTTGATGAGCGTGGATCCAGGTGAATGGACAGAGAGTTTAAGGAAAGAGTATATTCTACTCATCGACGGCTTTTTCACTGTCCCCTTCTTCTCAGCCACCTACCGCCGCGCTATAAAAGTGAATACTTTATCTCTTCGATGGCGTCTATTTATCGTTTCTTTTTTTTCGCTTTAATTTACATGCGTATGCAGGAATAAAATCAAGTGTTTCGCTGGAAATTTACAGGCAAGAACTAAGGTGGCGGAGACTTTGAGCTTGGTGGTGAGAGAAAGGAGAAAAGAGGGTGAGGCTGGAATGGGAAAAAAGGACATGCTGGCGGCCCTTTTAGCGGCGGAAGACGGCTTCTCCGACGAGCAAATAGTGGACTTCTTTGTGGCGTTGCTTGTAGCAGGATACGAAACTACATCTGTTATTATGACTCTCGCCGTCAAGTTCTTGACCGAGAACCCTCTTGCTTTAGCTCAGGTCAAGGTGAGTACCGTTTACTGCCAATACATTATGGGTTATAAATCTTTAAAAATTTTCACTCGCTTATATGCCACTTATTTTGTTTTCATCTATTCTTTTTTGTTGTAGCGGGTCTTTACTTCTTAGAATTACGTACATTCTGAAACCTTCACATTCGGCGCAGTGAAATAATGATAGAAAGATATGTAGTATTTGCATCAAACCAAAAGGCATTTTGGAGTAACAGCATTTAATTTCTGGATTTCTTTTAACAAATCAGCACGTGGTTTTTAGGGCCAATCTTCCTATGCAAACCCAGTGCACTTCTGAAAAATCTGCTTCGTACTTAAGATCTGTACCTCCTCAACTTACCAGTTTGTCTAGGTTAACGCTTTGCTAACGAGCAATAGTATAGTTCCTTTTTGTTAGTTTTGTTTGTAAACAAAGCTAAAGGTTATCTTAGGGATTTTGTTGGTTGTTGGCGTGCTTTTTCTTGGGGTGGCCTCCCCTTCAAACTTGAATAGGGGAAAGGCAGATAAGAAAAAAGACCATAGAAAACCATACAGGTTTTACTGATAGCTTCGGAAACTGTTCGCCTTGCTATGCTGGAATTGGAAATCCTTCTCTCACTGTCCGAGTCTTTACTTGGATTAGTTCTAATCTTATTTTTGTTATTTTATGCGTAAACAAATCTAAAATAATGTTGTTTTGGGCGTAATCCACAGTGGATCAGTTTAAGTTAAAGTGGTATAGAAACTTCTGATGGCTTACTTCAGTCCCACCAATCCTTATGACTAATTCATCCCAGGGGATGGGTCAGTCGCTGTTGGCGCTAATTTCCAGGAACTAAAAACACCCATCGGCGCCTGTAGGTGTGAAGCAAAGAGTGACGTCAGAAGTGTTGCACCTTTTTTTTATTCCTATGACTGCATCAAGTGACCACCGTAGGATGTTCTTTGAATGACTCTGATTTGAGACCAGGTGTATGGTTTAATGGACCTTAGTTATTTTTCTGATAGATACGAACAATCAATCTGTTACAAGGAGGACAAGATAAAGGACAAGGGCTCGCTCTGGGGTGATCTTATAAAAGTCGTCGGAGAATTAATTTTCAATATTAGCTTAAATTCGAAAGCTTTTAACACTCCTGAACCACTACCCAATTATTAACAAAAAGGGCAAAAAATAGACTCTCAAAAACACGGGAGTATGTTTTGTTCCGAGTCAAATGGGTTATTTCATAGATCGGGAAGAGGCGGTCCGGAGATTAATATTGTTATAATAAGAAGTCTTAAGGCATTCTGTTGATATTTTGAGTGTTGCAGAAGGAGCACGGGCAGATTAGATTACAGAAGGGGGAGAATGAGGCCATCCAGTGGAATGATTACAAGTCAATGCACTTCACTCAATGTGTACGTTGTGTTTATCCATCAACAACATCAATGACTCCTAATGATGCTCAGTAATAATACTATTTGCTTTTGTGTTTGGGCTTCATAATGGTTTTCAGGTTATTAACGAGACTTTGCGAACGGCAAACATTATCGGTGGGGTATTTAGGCGGGCAACGAGTGATGTCAACATCAAAGGTGAGAAATCAAATGCCTTTGTTATCAGTCACTTTCCTAAGTCAACTAAAAATGAATTGAGAACATCGATCAGGTTACACAATTCCTAAAGGATGGAGGGTGTTTGTGTCATTCCGAGCTGTGCATCTAAACAATGACCATTTTGATGATGCTCGAACTTTCAATCCATGGAGATGGCAGGTGAAATGAATAAAGTTGTTTATACATTATGTTCCATTGAAACTGAATACTAAATTACTTTTTTTTTTTTCATATGAAACAGAACTCGTCAGAAGCAAGATGTACATGCCCACCTCATGTATTCACTCCATTTGGAGGAGGGCCAAGGTTATGCCCAGGATATGAGCTTGCTAGAGTAGAGCTTTCTGTTTTCATCCATTACCTAGTCACGCTTATGAGGTAACATCCTATTATGTCTTTGGAATTACTTGGTACAAAGCTACTTTGATTTTGTCTGATTGTTGGGTCTTTTGTGGACAGCTGGGTTCCTGCCGAAAAAGATAAGCTTATTTATTTTCCAACAGTCAGGACGCAGAAGCGATACCCGGTAATTGTCCGTCGCCGGAAGGCAATTGAAATTTCAGAGTGTGACAAAAGAGAGACCGGTGAGAAATTGTAAGAAATAAATGTGAGATAATGAAATTAGACAATTGAATGTTAAGTTGGAACCTCTGACTTTAATAGAGAGGTTCATACAACCTGAAAGCGTGCAAGTGCAAACGATCATTTCTATTTTCAAGATTGCCTTCTTAAACCACAAACTCTAAAGGAGTATTATTCATTCGCTTCTATAGTAAACTTCTTTTTGTAAGAACTATCGAATAACTTTGATCTAACACTAACATGCATAACTGAACCCGAGAAGTACCAATTTCATTCCGAAATCATTACAAGTTACTTCTTATTGACATGGGAGGGGATAACGTGATTCCACATGGAATGAAGAGAGTGAGCCTAAGAGCGGTGGTTGAGGGGAAACTATTTCCATGTAAATCATCAGTGAAGGCCTGCCGGAATACATCCAACTCAACCCCAGTAAATTATTCTGACCAAAGGGGGGGAAAACAACATAAAATGAAATGGACAACGTTAAATTGAACATCAAAAGTAAAGAGGAAATAGACCACAGGTAAAAAGAAGCGTAAATCAGAATCCGCAAATAGCTTTCAAAAACTAACAAGTCAAAACAATTACAAATGAGAGAAAACTAAATCTATTTCATAAAAGAAACGCCACAGGCATCAACCCAGATAATTAAGAAGAGGACGTCAGGAGTCTCCTCCCAAACTTGAAAAGTTGACGAAATGCCATGACATAATTTAGCCAGACAATCTGCTGCAAAATTACCTTTACGAAACATATGCCTAATATAACAAAGCTAATTCTTAGCAAGTAAAACTTGAATATCCACAACTAGAAAAGACAGGGGATGGGAAGAGATAACACCATAAGTCACCATCCTCACTGCCTCCATGCTATCCGATTCTTCCACGACTTGTCGAAAACCATGATCCCGTGCAAAAATCAATCTATCGCGAATGGATCATAACTCCCCCACCAAGATAGTCGAAACACCAATTCGAAACGAATACCCCCCTAACCAATGATCAAAAGAATCACGCAATAACCCTCCACCACTGGTCAGCCCAGGATTAACAATAAAATTGCCGTCACAATTCAACTCCACCCAACCAATAGGCGGAGCAGTCCCACCAATCCAACGCCTCACACCTTTGTTCTCATCTGATTCCTTCAACGTACCATTAACTAACCCTAACCTGCATTTTCCCTAAAGCAATTCTGATAGCTCTACACCAGGATCCATCCGTAATTAGATCCAGTAAAAGAAGCAGTTACAAGCACCATATTTGAAGATCCAAGGTTTGCTACTCTATCGAGTCTTCATCAACATTTCTAATACTGTTTCTTGTGCTTCCACTGCTCAAATAAGTTTAAGCTAATCCCCTGTCTACTTCCTCCATCAAATTGCCTTTCAAAAATTCAACAACTAATACTCAAGCTAACTTCTCGGAAAGGAAGACTCTGATTCCGCAAAAAAAAAATCCAACATTCAAATGTACAACTCTCAACTTAAGAAACTCCCCCACAAGGTTCTTTTTTTTCTTGAATTTTATGTTCTTAAATTAAAATACAAAAGAGAAACCACAAAATAAAACTCATCTACTAACTAAAACATAACCACTACTACAACTCAGCTACACACCAGTACCACCTACATCATCTATGCAACTTCTAAACAAGATTTTAGAACTTCATTCACAGGAATTAGGCATACCACTTCAACAATAGTTAAGAAATATAAGTAAGATAATCGCCTGCAAGGCTGCAGGCAAGGTGATGGATCAAAAAAGTGAAAGAAAGAGCTTTTATTGTAGAAAGAGATAAATTCGAGAAGTGTTGCTTCCAACCAAGAAATTACAAAATTAGAATTTATAACAGCACCTTGGTTCCTACATTCACAGGTCAATATATCTCCAATAGTGATCCCCATTTGTAGTCGCTATGACAAGAAAATAATCAAAATTGCTAAAAGTCAAAGACAACTTATCCAAGGCGCCAAAAAAATAAACATCTTGATTTTTTTAATGCATTTGATACAGCAAACAATACTGTGTTTTAATGATGAAGTTTCTGGTTTGACCATTACATACTAGGTTCAGATCTTCTGTATCACTTAATATGTTCCAACCCTATTTTTGCCCTAAAATGACGTCATTTTATGTGTAAACAGATCTAAAATAACGTCGTTTTGAGGTAGAAATAGGGTTGGAACATATTAGGTGGTACAAAAGATATGATGCCCTACATATTAACACATAGCTACCTTCTAGACCTTCCATAAGTTCAGTTTTGAGGAATCATGATTATCTAAAAGGAGTTCAACATACTTTAATAGCCACAGATGATTAAATAAACAAAAGAAACCAAGTGCACAACATGAGATAAAAGATGACAGTTACCTTTCAAAAGGAATAGATGGATTGATGGGAGGTAGACACACTAAAGTAGTGGAATAAAAACTCTCTAACCTGTTATAAACTTGTGAGAAAACCACCAAGTGGAAAAAACTAAAGAAACTTTGAAATAAAATTAAAGAAAGGCACACCAAATTTTAACCGCAGTCCAAAATATCTCCACTATTTAAAATAATGAGTACAACAAAATCTCTCTAAATAAAACTAAAGGTAATACACCGAGATACTCAAGATATTAAACTCTTGAAAATGCAAAGAGAGTGAAGAAATATCTCACAAATAGAGGTATATTGTGTTAAATTATCAGGAATAAAAACTATGATCTACAATAATCTCAAGACCTAATTCTTGAAATATCGCTAATAAAATATCAGTTAAATTAGATCACGAATAACCTTCGAGTGAAAGCTTACTCAAAAATATATCTCTCTTTATTTTTCTCTTCTTTCACTAAGTTTGTATTGCTCTGAATACTTTTTTTATTGTAAAGAAAACTTTATTTAAGCCTTCCTTCCATTTCAATGTGGGATGTCTTTGATGGAGGGACTTTCAACAAATCTCCTCCTTTTGACATTTAGGACCATCATCATAAAGGGGAGCAACCTCCTTTTCCTTATCAGTTAGAAGGACTTACCATCCTTATGATCAACTTATAGACTTCAAGCTTATCTCTTGGTAATAACTTTGTCAACATATCAGCACCATTTTGATCCATATGTATCTTCTTAAGTGTTAAGAACTTGGAATCTAAAACATATATGATCTAATGATATCTTATCTCGATATGTTTTGATTTTGAATGGAGAGTTAGATTTTTACCAAGATGGGTGACACTCTAATTATCACAATACATGGCATATCTATCTTGCTTGAAACCAAATTGCTGGATGTATCTCATCATCCATAGTAATGCCTTGCATGCTTTTATTGTCACAATATTCTCCGCCTCAGTAGTATGCAACGCAATACACTTCTGCAATATTGACTGTCATGATATTGCTCCCCTTGCAAAAGTGATCAAGTATCCTAAAGTAGACTTTTTGGTATCAACATCTCCACCTATATCTGAGTCTGTGTAGCCTACTAATATAAGCTTTTCATTTCCAAAACTGATACTCAAGTCGGAATTACCTCGGAGATATCTCATAATTTACTTCACAGCATTGCAATGCTCTCTTCCCAGATTTGAGAGAAATCTACTGATCATGCCAACTGCATGAGCTATATCTGGCCTTGTGCATATCATAATATATATCAAACTTTCTATTGCTAAGGAGTAAGGAATATTTTGCATGTCTTTCATCTCTGCTTTTGTAGAAGGGTTGTATTTACTGATTAACTTAAAGTGGGTTACAAGAGGAGAACTAACCACTTTAGCATTTTTCATGTTAAATCTTCGAATCACCTTCTATTTGTACTTCTCCTAAGACAGGTATAACCTCCTTATACTTTTGTCTCAAGTAATCTTTATACCAAGGATTTGCTGCGCTGGCCTTACGTCTTTCATTGCAAAAGACTTGCTTAACTGTTTCTTTAACTTGTCAATTTTGGTAATATTTTTCCCAACAATTAGCATGTCATCAACATAGAGTAGTAAAATAAAGAAATCATTCTAAGAGAATTTCTGTATGAAAACATAATGGTCAAAAGTCAAAAGTCATTTTCTTATATCCTTGCTCCCTTATAACCGACTCAAACTTTTTATACCGTTGCCTCGATGTTTGCTTAAGCCATAAAGATTCTTCTTTAGCCTTCATCTATTCTTCCATAGCTTCAACCTAATGTTGCTTGTGTTCATCTTCTATGGCTTCTCCATAACTCTCAGGTTCTCCCTCATCGGTAAGTAACACATACTCATTTGGAGAGTATCAAGTAGAAGGTCTTTTGTCTTTGTCAGACCTTTTAAGTGGAGCTAGATCTTTTGCTTCCTGTGCCTGGTCATCATCACCATCATTTGCCTCTATTAGAAAAGGAACATCGTCATTAGTTACATCTTGTTAAGTATTCTCCTCAACATTCTCCTGTATTGGTACCTTGCTAACTAGATCTAAATCAAACAAATCATCATTATCTTTGGGTGTTGCATCTTTTGCCATTTGGCTAACTTTGATGGTCTCATCTTCTATGAACACAACATCATGACTTAGAATAAGCTTCTTATTGATCGAATCATAAAGTCTGTAACCAAACTCATCAAGGCCATAACCCAAAAAGATGCACTATTTGGTCTTAACAGCAATCTTGGATCTCTTATCTTTGGAAATATGCATGAACGCCTTACATTCAAAGACACGAAGATGATCACTTTTGACATCTTTCCCTAACCATACTCTATTAAGGACATCAGACTATAATGGAACAGAGGGTGAGAGATTCACCACATGCACTGCTGCATTTAATGCCTCAACTTTTTTTTTTTTGCAGCTTTGCTTGTGATAACAAGCATCTGACTCTCTCCACCAGATTTTTGTTCATCCTTTCTGCCAAACCATTCAATTGTGGCATCATTGGTGGTGTTTTCTGATACCGAATGCCTTGCTCCTTACAATACTCATCAAATGTGTTAAGATATGAAACCTGATAATCAGTTGTGGACTTTACACCAGGCCCACGATCGCGGATTATGTTAGGTCTTTTATATTCTCCTGGGCGTATAAATATGTTGTATTCTCTTAGTGTACCGTCATCGAAAATAATTCACAGTGAATAAAAATCTAACCGCTCGTGGACGTAGAGATATTTTGGTGAATCACGTAAATCTGTGTGTGTTTGTTATTTTTGCACTTATTTCTTTGATTATTGTGATTAATCGTTCGTAACAACTGATATCAGAGCTTGGTTCGTATCACAACAATCTAAAAAGATGGACAGCGTGAAGATTCAAATTGAAAAATTTGATGGAAACGATTTTAGCTTCTAGAAGATGCAGATGGAAGATTATCTGTATCAGAGAAACCTCCACGAACCCTTGTCATAGATGAAGCCAGAAACCATGAGACAAGAGGTTTGGGATCTGAAAGATCAGCAGGTGCTAGGGTTGATTCGTCTGTCATTGGCGAGAAACGTTGCCTTCAACATCGTTAAGGAGACAACGATTGTAAGAGTACTAAAGGCTCTATCTTACATGTATGAAAAACCATCGACTATCAATAAGGTATATCTGATGCATCATTTATTCAATCTGGAGATTTCTGAAAGTGGATCTATCGCAGATCATATTAACGAATTTAATATGATTATCAGTCAATTAAGCTCAATTGATATTAATTTTGATGATAAGATTAGAGCCCTGATTTTGATGTCCTTTCTACTCGAGTCGTGGGATATTGTTGTTTCCATAATTAGCAATTCGCGTGGGTCTGAGAAGTTAAAGTTTGATGAAGTCGAAGGCGTTGTTTTGAGCAAGAGTATTTGCAAAAGTGAAATCGAAGATTCGTCTGGTAACACACTCAGTGTCGAGGGAAGGGGCAGGAGAAAGTCGAAGGAAGACTATAGTAAACATGGTCAATTGAAATCAAAAGGGCAGAGAAAATCTAAAGGCAGAAACGAGGTCACTTGTTGGGACTGTGGTGAAAAATGATACTTCAAGAAGGACTGCCCTACACCTAAGAAGAAGAAAGGTCAGAAGAAAAATAAGTCTCATGAAGATGATGATTCTGTATGTTCTGTGAAAGACATCGGTGACGCCTTGATTCTCAGTATAGACAATCCGGTTGACTCCTGGATACTTGATTCTGGCGCATCATTCCACTCTTCTCCGAGCAGAGAGTTATTCCATAATTTAAAGTCTGGAAATTTTGGGAAGGTGTAACTTGCTGATAATAAAGCCTTAGAGATTGCAGGAAAAGGGAAGTGTGCATCTAGACCTCAGGTGGAGGTAAATGGAAGCTGCAAGATGTCAGATATATTCCTGACTTGAAGAAGAACCTAATTTCTATTAGTTAGTTGGACAGTAGGGCTACAGGGTAGTGTTCGGGGAGAGTCCTGAAAAATTGTGAAGGGAGCCATGGTGATAGCACGGGGCACAAAATTTGAAACTTTATACAGTACCGCAGAGTGTTCGAACATGGCTGCTGTAGTCGATAGTACGTAGAGCTCGAGTTTGTGGCATAATAGACTAGGACACATAAGTCAGAAGGGGATGAAGATGCTAGCTTCAAAGGGGTATTTGCAAGGTTTGAAATCTGTTGATATGAGTTTTTGTGAGAGTTGTGTTCTGGGAAAGCAGAAATGGGTTAATTTCATAAAGGCTAGTAGAGAACCAAAGGCAGAAGGGTTAGAACTAGTACACACAGACGTGTGGGGGCCATCTCCAGTCTCCTCTCTTGGTGGAATTCATGTTCGATCCCGTTTTTGAAACCCAACTCTTCCAGACTCATACAGCTGTTGGACCCCGCTTGATTCTAGAGTCCAACGCGGAGTCCAACGCTTGCTCTAATAATCATGAAACGTGAGCGTGCATATTAACTTGAAGTGTTCTTTCATTAAACCCTCATTAGCCATCATATTTTTTTTCCATTCCCATAACATCCAAAAAATTTACTCACAAATTGTTCCATGGTGTGCTCATACAAATCAGTCATTATGCTTGAATTCAATTCTCCTACTTGTGAACAGAATTTGGAAATCTTCAAATCCGAATTTCAATTTGACTTCTTCATAGAAATCATAGATCCAGGTCTCTAGTTTGCTTTAGAGCAAGAATCATCTCAAGCGGAGCTATATCGCTCAAGATATGCTTAAAAAGCTCAAGTCTACGCAAACCCTAATCGTGCTCTCCTAACCGACCTCCTACTTACTTTAATGAAAACTTTCTCAAATGAATTCCAAATGATACAAATTATTATGGACAGAAATACACATGTCTTATGAATCCATTGCTTCTAGAATCACTTCATTTGGAGGTCGGATGAGGGAGTTATGCCCAAAAGAGTGGACATACATATCCGTTTAATGGACATGTATCGGGCTTAGCAGGTCAAATGACCCGAGAATGTTCGTGAAACGGACATCCATGTCCGTTTAACGGATATAGACTGGCCAAAGGGTGTTTTTACACCCGAGAAGGTCCGTTAAATGGACATTGGGTCTCCCCAAAGTCCTCCAAACCCTCTTTCATGCTTCCTACAACCATCCTAACATCATAAACACTTATAATCTCCACAAATTCAGTTATTTTAAGGCCTAAACACTTCATAACAACTCAAACATCAAGTTCATTTCACAAAACTATCAAATATCAATCCATTTGATTCATCAAAATCACAATTCTCATCATTGTATCATAGCTGTCATGTTCATACACTCTATGCAACATCATAACTTGTAATAATCATATCTCTCCACTTCGATACCCAAAATTTGCAAACTTTATAGCGTTGGAAAGATAAGAAGATCATCTACAACTTCTAAGAAGGCAACGTTTACCAATTCTACCTCAAAAATTCAAGAATTTCCCTTGAATCAGTTCATAAAATCTTATCCCTGTTAAAACTTGCAAAACCTTCCCAATTTTACTTCCTCTATTCCAATATCATTTTTATCCATTCAAATACCAATCCTACAAGTAATAGCAACTCATATTCAAAGTTCATCAACTCAATTGGGTAGCTTCTTCATTTATACTAATTCCAAATTAATCTCATACTTAATTAAGTCACATTTTAACTCCAACCTTGATCCATACCCAATTCACATTCCAATATAATTTATAAGCAATTCAACTACCAATTGGAATTCATCAACTCTCAATCTCAATTTATTTTACTCTTCACATTTAACCACAACTCATCATTCATAATTTCTTTCTTTCATTTCCATAGCAACTCACTTATATTTATATAGCAATAATTCGTACTCAAGATTCATCATCTCAAGTTGATTACTTCTTCGATTATATCTAATTGCAACTCATATCATCCATACATAATTTCACATTTCAAAATCATACACAATCCCATACTTCATTTA
>JAOTAZ010000218.1:17414747-17430786 GCA_025629785.1 Erythroxylum oxycarpum
GAATAACGGATCGGTCGGCAAACAGTGAGGAGCTCGACAACTATGAAGAGCTCGGCACCAAACAATGAGCTCGGACAGTCAAAGAAAACTGGAAGAGGTCAGTCAACCAAAGAGAGCTCGGCCAAGTGCATCGGCCGTACTTAAAACAAGGAGCTCGGTCAGCAAAAACACAGAGCTCAATCAATGAGCTCGACCAGCAGAAGAAAGAGCTCGGTCAGAATTGAGCTCGACAATGAGCTTAGCATGTAATGTAAAGAGCTCGGCAAGGAGCTCGGTAAGAATAACAAAACAAAAAGCAAAGAGCTAGGCTATTATCACAAGGAGATTGGCCAAGAAAGCTCGACCATTCAAACAGATGGATCAGTCGGATCACAGCAAAGAGCTCGGCAAGGAGCTCGGTCGCTCAGCAAATGGCTCGGTCAAAACAAGGTCGGTCGGCCAATTACTGTCGCGCGACTACACTGAGCAAACGAAGGAACAGAGACGGCTGATCGATCGCGAAGGCTGAGCAATCAAGGGAGAGCTAGGTCGGCAAGACTAAAAGACCACTGCAGAGATCGGTCGGCGCTTCCCACACCAAAATCTGACCAGCAACTTCAAATTTTCTTCTTACTTCTTACATTCACTTAAGCCCATTATCCTTTAATACATCTAACCTAACACATTTATTACACTAATTCTTAACTCATGCTACTTACTAAATTCAATGCTACTATACTTAATAAATGTCAACTTAATTTAATCTATGAATGCTTTAATATCCTCTAATCATGCTTAATAACATAAAAATTCGGGGCTAACACGTCGAGCTCACCCCCCATTTTCCCCTCCACAGGTTTTGAGCAAGAAACTGGGTCATCGCATCGGGATTGAGGCAAATCCGATGTATTTTGTTGTTTTAGAAGTCCTATGTTAGAAATCAAAGCTTTGGATAGCATTTTGGAAGAATGAACGTAGTTATAAATTTTCCTTTGAGATTTCAATGTATTCGGGCTAAAATGCCTTTAAAGCATTGTATTTGCTTATTTCCGTGAAAATGTAAGAGTTTTAAAAATTTCAATGTATTTTTGTATATGTTTCCTAAGCATGTATGTAAATCTTAAGGTTTGGAAGTTTCAAATGTAAAATGTATCTTATGTATGATTGTATGGTTGAAATGGACAAAGGCAAAGATGAGCTTGGATTGTATATGGATTGGAAATTAGTGGACGATTAGAAAAGTAAGTTTGTGTTGCTTTATAACTTGTAAATGAGTAGATATGAGAAATGTGAGGTTGCTGCAATTTGAGTTGGTTCTTGGGATTTTTTGTAGTTGGATGCTTGAATAAGGAAGATTGAAGTGGTTTTATGCAGGTTTGTAGTTTGGATGAATAAAATTGAAGATTTGGCTAGATACATTTTTAGGGGAGATGCTGTCCAAATTTTCCTAAATTTGGGCAGCAACTTCGCTTAGGTTTTAGACCTCCTAAACGGTTGAATTGGATTAAGAGGTATTCTGGAAGTTCGTAGAGAATGTTAAGAGCTTTAAAATGGTATAAAATGGGTCATTTTTAGACTTAAGATGAAAAAGATATGAACATTTGAAAATTTTCTACCCACTATGCAATTTGAGTTCTCGGATTACTATTCATTGGGTATTTTGGGCTTAACCTTCGGAAGAGTTTTTCGCCCCTTTAGAGCGGGAATCGACTTTTCCATCTCTCTCACAAAAATGTAGGTGGTATTTTTATCTTTTCAACGAGGTATGATATATCTCGTTCGGAGTTAGGAGTAAAAAGTTATGAGGGTCGGAAATTAGCCGATTACTATTCATTTGGTCAGTTACTATTCATTTGGTCATTTTTGCATTTTATCTTATAACTTTTGCAATTGACCTCCGATTTGCACGAAATTGGAACCATTGATTTTCTCAACAAGTTTTCTACCTTCTCTCGCAAAAATGTCAAATTTTCCAATCAATTGAATTTTGTCGAAAAATTTCCCTCAAGTTCGATTAAGCCATTTGTTTGCCTTGCTTTGGTTGAATTGTATTCAGATTTGCTCGGTTTACTTCCGCCTTATGCCTTTCGGTTCGATTTACTTTTGCTTCCCTTTTCGTTTTGTTTCCATACTTTGTTATCCAATTTGATTCGATTCAGTTCGTTTCGCTTTCGAGTCCAAGCCTTCAATTTACTTTTGTTTTTGTTCTTTCAATTCCGAATTCTGCTTTCGATTCTGGTCGTGTCCATTAAATCTGTATAAGTAGTTGGATTTCAGAAACGGGATCCAACAAAATCGATGGCAAAGTTTTTCAAAGATGATATATTGTTGTCCGTAAAGATTTTGCGTTGATAGTTTTAGTTATCAGTTCAAGGTTGAGGGGCCAGAATTTGCAATCTTTGAGATACAGGGGATTCAATAAAATCAAAACATCATAAAGTAAAAATGTCTGTAAACAATTTTTACAACATTGCAAAAAAAACTGGTGAAGATTCTGAAAGCTTCCCATCTCCATTTTACATAACACAAACATAACAAAGTAACTTCACAAAAATTGCATGAAAACAACTGGGAGAAGAAAGAAACCAAGCCATGAGACAACTGATCCTGATCACCATCCTCAACGACATAAGCTAAATTCCAACACCATGGACATTTAGACTGTCAGCAATTCAGCCTAAACCTAAGAAATGACAAAATATCAAAAAAAATTGCATTTGAGCAAATAACAAAAAAAACGAGATATTACCATTTGAAGCTGTTGGACCCCGAACTTTTCTTGAAAGTTAGAATTATTAAATAAAATTAAATGAGAAATTGTTGGTGATTATTCTTGTGCAAAGAAAGGAAAAATCCTTGAATTTGAAATGATATACAAGAATTAGGTTATGAATGTAGTAAGTTAATGAAGAGTGAATAATCGATTTTGGTTTTTGATGATTATGATATTGTTGAGTAAACTTTTATTCTTAAGAGTATTATGAAATTTATGATGAATAAGTTGGTAGAAATGAGGTGAGAATGATTAGAATAAAAAGAGTTGAAGTTTTGGTAGCTAAATTAAGTAAGTGGTGTACAATGATTTATTTTGGAGCAATTAAAAGGATATATTGAGGTTACTGCATGAAATGGGTTATTGTGTATGTGTGTGTTGTGGGTAACATCTTTATAATTGAGAAAGTGAGCTAGTACAATTAGTATTCATATGGTTTCTTTGAAATTTAAATTTCCTAGATTTTTAATGTATTGGGGCTAAACATGCCCACTAAAATTTTGTAAGAACTTATATTTTGATATTAATGCAAAATAATTAGATTGTATTTGTGTTTGACAATGTTTGTTCAAAAAGATTACCTTGCTTGTTCTTGAAATCTCCATAAGAGTAGGTTATTGTGTGTGTATTGTTTTGAGGCAATTTCTGGATTGATTTATGCTAAATTGGGCCAAGTAGCCTTCTTGAAAGTTGTAGAGGAATTTCATAGCTTTCCAATGAGGTATGGCATGCCATGTTTGGCTGTGGGCATTGGAAGATGTGAATTTTTGAAGTTTGAATGTTGTTTAGGAAGGAAATTACAAGACAGAAACTTTGATTGAAATTTTGACCCTCATAGAGGTGGAAGTTGTTTTTGGAATCTTCATGAAGATTTTAGGTTATGTTTTTATCTTTCCATTGAGATAAAGTATGGAATTTTTTGACAATGGATTGAAATGTTAAGGTGTTTCGAAGTTCTGATGCTGTTCAGGATGAAATTTTCGGACAGTCACTTTGTGTGGACCTTTTGACCCTTATAGAGGCTGAATTTGGTTTCCAGTTCTTCATAAACATTGTAGAGCTCTCTTTTATATTTCCATTGATACCAAGTTTGCAAATTTTGGAATTCTGAGTCAAAAGTTATGAAGGTTTGAAATTGGGATGTCGGTAGAAGAGAGGAAGAAGACATTGCGGGTTCACTGGAGTGTCACGATTGTGCACGCGCACGATTGCGACTCCGCAGGACTACCCGCAATGTTGTGGTCGTGCACGCGCACGATCGCGACTCCGCAGGACCATCCGCGATTTCACGATCGTGCATGTGCACGATCACGACCCACAGTTTTTTTCCCTCACCTGGACATATTCCACTCTTTTGGCCATACCTTTTTCGTCTGACCTCCGATTGACCTAATTTTTGAAGCATTGGATTTCTAAGACATTCCTCTATCTCTTCATGAAAATTTATGATTTTTGAGATTAATTTGAGAAAGATTGATTGAATCAAAGTGAGGGTATCGGTTAAAAGAGTATGAGTTGGATATTTTTCTGAACATGCTTCAGTATTTTGGAGATATCTTGATTTGTAGAGCTTCACATGAGTTGATTCTTGTTTCTACTTAAACTAGAGTCATGAAGCTACAAGTTATCTAAAGGAATCAAATTTCAATTTTGACCCTAAGACTTTCAATTTCTGAAGCGAAGTTGGTGATAGTTTTCAGTCTTGGATTAATATGAACTGAAAGTGTTTTGGCCATAACTTCTTTATTTTTGAACCAAATTGAATGATTTTGGTGTCATTGAAAAATTGAGACAATGAAGAACATTTTCCTAGAAGGAAGTGTTATCAAATTCCTTAAATTACATGATTCGAGAAAGGCCTTGATTTTTGGAAGGAGTTAAGTATCATTTAAATAATTTTGAGGTTTTGCTAGATTAATTATTTTATTTGGAGTTAATTATTGTGTTATTGTTGGTTGGATTTTAAGAGGTTTGGTTGAATTAAGTAGCAAGAGTGTGAATGTATGAGGACATTTTGGGAAGAACACTTAAGCATTAAGGTTTTAAGGCTTATAAGGAAGGGTATTTTGGACATTACTCATTCGTTAATGGCACAATTGTAAATAAGAAGTGTGGGCTGTCATATAAGAAGAAGAGCAGCACGAAAATTGGAGGAAAGAACAAAGAAAAGAGAGAAAATGAGAAAGGGTTCGGTGGAGAGAAAGAAGAAAGAAGAAAGAAGAAAGAAGAAAGAAGAGAAAACCTAGGTCTTGATTTTTCTTGGTTTTCAATATGGATTTTGAGTTGATTCATGAAGGAAAAAGGAAGAGAGCATGAGAGCTTTCATTCAAGCCAAGAAACCCTTCATTTGGTGAAGGATTAAGGTAAGAGAAAATTTAGATTTGTTGGATTTTGAAAGGGTTTTGGTTTAGACAGCTTAAGAAATGTATGAGATTAAGTTTTCTAAGATCAATTTTATGATTATGTGTTATGAGTTGTCCAATTTTAGATTCCTATTGATTAGGGATTTTTTTCCATTGATGAAGGAGATTAAGAAAAGCAAGACAAGCATGAGGGAATGCTTTTTGAACAAGTATGAAGCAAGGAAATAAGGTGGGTTTCATGTTTATAATTTTGAATAATGAGGTATTAAGGTTTCTTTCCAAATTAAGAAAATAAAAGGATTTTCAATTAAATGTTGCTTTATTTGTTTTGATTGATTTTAGAAATTGTTACATGTTGTGATGTAAAAATTTTTATTATGATATATGACATTGTGACAAACAATTGAATTATGTATGATTATGTTATGCCATATGTCTTTTTCTTGTGAATTAATTTTGGAAATGTGTTCATATTGTGTTGATGATTTGTAAAAGAAGGTGAAAATGATTTTTTGAAAGAATGTTATGGATATAAACATTGCTTTCGGAAATGTAACATTTTGGCCAATATGTGTGAAAAATGTGAAATGCATGCTTATATAGGTTTGTGGTGGTCCCTTAAGTAAGTCAAGTGCACTTGTCTATAGGCTTTTCCTGCCTGCCCGTTAGTGGCATGGAGCTCCTCACGGACTCCCCTAAGTTCATGGCTACACATGACCGCTTCGTAGAAATGTGTAGTACGTTTTGTTTTGGATCCACCCGAACTATTTTAGATGTGCTTATGTGTTTATGATCTGTGATCATTTTGATGCATCTGTTATGTTTTGATGTATGAATTGCTTAATAAGTTTTGAATTTTTGGGAAACTTATGTTGCATGGCTTTTACTGTAAATTTTTCAATGGACATAAATATTTCAATGATTTTTGCTTGTTTCTCGGTTATAAGCATGTTACCCACGAGCTTAAAGCTCACCCCCCTTTCATTCCCATCTCCAGGTGATGAGAAAGAGATCGGGTGAAAGAAAGTAAAGGAATTTGTTTGGTTATGCACATGTTGTATTTTAAGTTAGATTGTTGTAAGAATAAGACCTTAGACATATGTTGAGAATTTTGGGATTTGGTATCCTTTGTTGTATTTTGGATTTTGATATTGATGTTGTAATATGGCTTGGAATGCCATTAAAGTTTGTAAACATTTATCTTATGACTAAATGAATTATGGATTTGTGTATGGATTTGAAATGTGAACTGTGTATGAATGGTATGAGTTGAGTTGATGATCTTTGAATATAAATTGTTGCGATTTATTAATAAGTGAATTATAGAAAAGAAAGGTAGGATTTGTGGTGAGTGATAAGATGTATTTGAATATGAATAATCATATGAATTGAGGCTTGGGTGTGGGATGCAATCCAATTGGAAGTTGAATTGCTTTGAATGATGTTGTAATAAAGGAAGTGAAGTTGGGATAAATTTGTTATTGATCTATAAGGAATTTAGCTAAGTTGATTTCTATCTTTCCAACGATTTAAAGTATGCAGATTTTTGATTAGTGGAGTAAGAGGTTGAGTTCCAAAAATGGGACCCAAAATGTGTGGTATCAGAGGAAGAAAAGGTATGATTCGTTTATGATGAGTTGGGCTCTGAAAACGGGATCCAACACTTATGGATTTCATGAGGCCATAACTCAATGCTCATCATCAAGGGATCACACGACCACCAGCAAGCGAGTACATTCAAGATTAACCTATCACTGCTAAACATACTGCGAACCAATGTGCAATTCCATGGGTTAGCCAATGAGGATCCCAATGCTCATTTGGATAATTTCTTAGAAATTTGTGACACCTTCCGATATATTAGGATGTCAGAAGACGATGTTAGGAAGAGGCTCTTTCCCTTTGAACTCAGGGATAGAGCCAAGGTGTGGTTGAATTCTCTCAACCTAGCCAACATCACAACTTGGGAGTAGCTGGTGCGAGCTTCTCTAAATAAGTACTTCCCTTTAAGCAAGACAATAAGACTAATAAAGGAAATTATCAATTTCCAGCAAGATGACGGGGAGTCTTTATATGAAGGGTGGGAGCGGTATAGAGTTGCAAAGGAGTTGTCCTTATCATAACTTACCCAACGAATTCCTTTTGCAAACCTTCTATAATGGAGTTAATCCACCCACAAGGAACACCAAATAGATGCAACTACTGGAGGACCATTCATAAGGAAAACTGTTGAAGCGGCACATAATCGGTTGGAAGAGATGGCATATAATAGTTATCTTTGGACATTGGAATGAAGCATACAACATAAATCCTTTTGGAATCCATGGGGAATGATTATTGCAAATTCAATGACAACATTACAGGCTGAGATCGACAACCTAACTAAGCAATTGAATAGCCTGAAAGCCACCTTTTCCTCTCTACTCACAACAATGCAGCATGAATATGAGTCATATGGATAAGAGAGTTATATCACAGCTAATTGCTTCTTAAGGGAAAACAACAACGTGGAGCAATTCAACTTTAATGAAGCACAAGTTGGTTAGGGAGATAACAATCTTTATATTTCAACAAAAGTGTATGAAACAGTTGTAGCTAACATAGGCAAGTATAGGGCAATCTTACGAGGTATATCGATAAACTACCGACTATTAAGAAACTTAATAAGTTAGATTAACCTTTATAGATGAATGAGTAAGGTAAATAAAATAAGTAACAATTTAAATACTAATGCAAAGAAATAATCAAGAATATACTAAACTATAAATTAACTAGATTTATGACAGATTCTCCTAGGACTTCACTATATTTAACTTCAACCTTGACTAATAAATTATTGTGAATTCTGAGACAATATTCTCTCTCTCTTAATGTATAATTCTTATTTATATATTAATAAACCAAAATCCTTTTCGAATTTAGACAAACTAAGAATGCTTAATTCGTTTTATAAATGCTTTTGATAGCTTTCACCTGAACTTAAGAAGATCTTACAACTTTATCTCGAATAACTCAACACTTAACCATCTTTATTCGTGTTATGAATTAAACATACATCTCACCTCTTGAATTTCGATGCTTAAATCAAGTGTTAAATCTTTTGATTTTGCTACTTAGATTTAATCAATATAAAAGTATGAATAATCATAAGAAAACTAGAATTTTATCAAATTAAATAATGAATTAGAGTATATCACATCTTAGGTTTTTCATAACTAAATCTAATACCTAGTTAGTTCATAATCACACAAAAAATATCTACATCAAAAAATAAAGAGAGCAAGATAAAGAATTTATGTTTTTGAATCTTGAAGTTTGCAAAAAATTGTTGAAATATTCCTCTATATCTAAAGAATGGTGAACTATTGATCAAGATTAATGCAAAACATCATAAAAGTTATTTTTTTCTTAGCCATAGGACTATAGGGTTCAACATGGGGGTAACACGAGGTATAATAGGTATGCTAAAGAAAAAGAAGCAATCATAATTATACATAACCCTAAACATGTATCTGTGTATGATGTTTTATTATATGGTTCTTCCCCAAATCTTCCAAAATTTCCAAATTTTACTTAAATTCTTCTCCAATTTTGATTTTTTTCCCCTTGTATAAAGACCTTAAATGAAAAAACCTTTTTAAATTAAACATCAAATCCTTTAAAACCATTTGAGACATAAGCAATATATTGTGAATATAATGCTGAAAATAGATAATATCTAGTATACATCAATTATGCAATTCACTCTTCATCCTTTCATTTTCACTTATGCGTACATCTAGACACTTTTACATATCTTCAAGTTTGGAAAATATCTTCTTCCTTTTCATACTTATAATTTAAAGGCTCTCAAATAGTTTATGCTCTCAAATAGTTTATCATATGACAATTCAACTTCACATTCAATATTATAATATTTAGAGTTGGAGAGTACCTCATCATTATGTTTAGCCATGAACCACATGTGAGTTCTTCTCCTTCCAAATGCCCAATTTTAGAATCATTTGTTTCATCCAAAATTGAGGCTTTAAGTGCCTTATTTTTGTTTTTGTCCCTTTTCTTCTTTTTGTCATCTGTCTTATATTTATCATTATCCTTAAAAAGAGGTCATTGAGACTTCTCATATCCTAGTTACTTACCTTAAAATAAGTAAATTTATTTTATTTTGATTTTGTACTTGTCTTACCACCTTTGAACTCCTTTCTTTTTGAAAAAATCTCTCTTCTAAAAAAATTCATAAATTTTTTAGTGATTAAGGTATTGGCTTCCTCATCACTTTCACTAGTTGATTTCTCTTCTTCTTCGCTTGATTCCTCCTTATATGTCATGAAGGCTAAGTTATTCCTCCTTAGAACCATTTTTTCTTCTTTTTTATTCTCCTTAAGCCTTATTTAATAGATATGTATTGATTTAATAAGTTCCTCAAATGGTAGCACATTTAGGTCTTTTACTTATTGGATTATTGTCACATTGGCTTTGAAAGGCTTTGGAAGAAACCTAAGCAATTTTCTCATGTTTTTAAAATTATAATATATTTTGCCTAAGTCTTTGAGAGCATTGATAATGTTAATGAATCTAGTTTACATGCTAGATATGCTTTCATAATACTTCACTTGAAATAATCCATATTGATGTGTTAACATACTCACTTTTCACCCCTTTACTTAATTTGTTCCCTCATTTGTAACTTTTAAAATATGTCAAATTTTATGAGTTATTTCACACCTAAAGACTCCATTGAATGATCTCATTGTCTTTTTATTTTCAGAACTTTCATATTTTATTTTAAGTAATAGGAAGAAATAATTTTTTTATCATCTATAACTTTAATATAAATGAATGGACCAATTGAAACAATGTCCTATAAGTTAACATTTTTGTCCATCAAGAAAATTTTCATTATAGTATTATGATATAAATAATCATTTCCATCAGAAAAAGGAGTTTTACTAATATTTTAGCCATCTTGGCTAGATGAAGATATATATGCATCTAGATATCACATGAAGATCTTTTATCAAATTTCATTTTAAATTACAAAAAAAGAGACTTACTATAATACCACTTATTAGTCCTCAACGATGCCTAAGAGGGTGTGAATTGGGTATTAGTGAAAATTGTGATGATTTTTGCAAATTAAGAAAGACCCTTAAAATATTTCAAATTGAATGATGAAATGCAATAACAATTTAAATAAGCTCAATCAATTAATCAAATGAAATATAAATCATATAGGAAGAGAGGATGTAAGTCTATTTTTAGTGATTTCACAAACGAACCTTACCTACACCACTCCCCAAGTTCTCTTATAATTCCACTAATGTCTTCTTTTAACTAGGTGAAGACAAACTTTCTTATAATAATATTTGATTGAAAAAAAAAACCTTCCTTGAAGGATGAAGAGGAACCTTGATGCTACTTATTAGACCTTAAATATATGAAATCCAATCCTAACTAATGTTTACAACTCAAATAAAGCGTAATTGTAAACTTTAAAGTTGAAAGGCTCTCAATCATGTCATAACTAATAAATAAATGATTGCAAATGTTTAAAAGCTCTTATAAATGTGTTATTGTAACCCCCAAATGTCATAAAAATATATGACAATCAAAATCCCAACTATTTATACCTATACTGGCTCAAAAATGTCATTTAATACAAAAACTAGTCACAGTAGTGAATAATAATAGTGACATTAGTCAACCAATCTAGCGTAATGGTTAACTAATTGATTGACCAATATATTGATTAATGTATCATACAAACTAATTGTTTTTAAAATTTCCTAACATATTGGTTAACCACACCTTGATATTGGTCAGCCAATGTCTCCATAAACAACACATTGGTCGACATACCTATAAACTAGTCAACCAATTTGTTTGAAAATATGTTTTAAAGACTTTTCAAGTTACTTTAAACATCAAAATTCATTACTTTAATTAAAATTTGATTAAAAAAATATTTAAAAGCTTCCAAAAGAGCATTCTAAAGATCAAAAGGGTTTTATTTAAAATTAAAACATTGACTCCTCTTGATAAATGAAAAGATCTATGCATTAAGCTTAATATTATGATGCATGAAGAGCCCCTAAATCATGTAAATAACTAATTGGAAGATATAAGAAAGATTAAAAGTAAATTAATAGACTTGTTGAGCTTTGATCTATCTTGATCTTGATCTTCTTTTTGACTTGAAAGCATTTGGTCTCCACAATTTTTTTAACTTTAATTCATGTTGCTTTCTTTTAAAGCATCAAAGAATAAACCATTAATAGTAATTATCCTCTACTATCAACAAAACAATAAATATATCCTCCCTTAGTTTAATAATAGAGAATTAGAGTGAGACTAACAGAGGGATAGAAGAGAGGTTCAATAGCTCAATATTTTATCCATAACAAGTAACATCATTTTAAATCAAATAAATCAAGTGAGTTAGGCTAAGCTAACTAGCCCGAGCCTAATTCCAACTTAAAGCTTATTTTGGTCCAATCTTCAGTTGAAACTCATTAATTTGAGCTTTACCCATTTACTTTAGGTTGAGCCTAGGCTAAAGTGTCATCACTATTTAAAATCGTTATGAAGAACTTTCTTATTTGTTAGAATTTGAAGTATGCAAACAGAGAATTATATTTGGTTATCATTAGAATTTTTATCTAAGATAAAGAGTTGGGGATAATGGTTTCGTTATTGTCTCAACCTTATCTAAATATTAGTTTTAGTGTTTAAACTTTTAAAATTACTAATTTAGTACTTAAATAATTTGAAAATTTCAAAGATAGTACCCATTAGTCATTTTTATAGGGGTGCTAAATCAACAATAACTCTTTTCGTTAGAGTTGACATAACACCCATGTAGATTATGATATGGATTATAATATTATTTAAATATCAAAATACTCCTTTATGAATAAAACCCTACATGAATTCCTAAACTAAATCCTACATCAAACCCTAAATTGATCCTTACTTAAAATTATGTAATCCCTAATCTAATTTAGAAGAACAAAACTCAAATTAAAATAAAGAAATACAAATTAGAATGAGAAAAGAAAGACACCAAACCATATCACATTTTCATTAAAGGTGGAATGTCCTTAACTTATAAGATTCAACTTCAGACTTCTAGTTATAGAGCATTTAGAAGCATTCTTCATTTGGACCTTAGAATGCCTACAAATTACTGAGAAGAAAGACAAGAAATTCAATGTTCTCCTCCTTCAGAACTAATTTTGCTAATTTCAATTTAATTGTTCTAGATATTCCCAACTATTTACCTTATTGCAATAAGGACATCTCCTGTTATTTTTATGTTGTCATATTTGGGTTTATATTAATAGAAGATCCTCTAAGAAAAAGTGTAACAAGAGACCTGTCTTAAGTTCAATGGTTTTAGTTGGGATAATCTTTCTCCTCTTGCTTGTAATGTCAATGAGTGTAATCAATGGACATCTTTATTATAAGAATCATAAGCAAGCAATGCTTGTTAAGGCCAGAAATGGTAGGTTAAGGATACCAAAAAAAACCCCCCACTCTTTTCTCTCAACTCATGCCTCTTTATTTTAATTTAGGGCTTGGAGTTTGTTCTTTTAAACCAATTTGTGGATTTAAAAATGTTAAGGATTTCATAATTTTAAGTATTTAAGAATTTGTTTAGAGCTTGCTATAGGTTTAGTTTAAAGATTCAATTGGAGTGTTACTTATAAGGATTCATATGAAATTTAAATAATATTATAATTTACATTACAATCCACGTAGAGTATCTCATCAACAATAATGAAGGGGTTATCACCGATTTAATATCCACATAAAATGACTAATGAAGACGTAATGTTGGAATTTTCAAATTATTTGAACACTAAGCTTAAAAATTTAGGCATTGAAAGTAACATTAGGAAAAATTTGAAGTATTAATAAAATCATTATCCCTAAAAGATATAGAGGCTTTATGTGGTTTTTCTAATCTTTAAAAAAATCAAATTAGTTTTTCTAATATCAGAAAAATTAATTTATTTAATATTAAAGAAACCTTATGGTTATTTTTGGAGAGATAAATGAATAATGATAATAAGTCTTTTATGATGAAAACCTTAGTCAAAGATATAAGTGGCGATTTTCTTTATATGGATAGTTACATTATCAGGGACTAATTAGGGGTTAATAAATCTTTGTTGTACTAGAACATGGACTTCAATAGAAAACTTTGACATACTAGGATACAGGTAGAAGATCTCATATAGAGAGTTCTTTTTCATAAAACTTTTAAACTTTTTCCTTCAAATATTTTGTCTTGTATTTTGTCATGTCCTTTTATGTGTAGTTCTTTCTCCTTTGTTATTTAGTCTAAGCATTTCCTTACATAACCTAAACATATTCTTGTGATATGGTATTTTTTTTTATTTACTTGTCTTTTTTTACCTTATTATATATATTCGAACAATCTCTTTACTAGTTAGGGGTAAGGTTGCATACTCTTGGATCTCCCTAAACCTTGCATTTAGTGGAACTTTTACTGAGTTGTTATTGATATGTTGTTCATTGGTTGTACATTTATTCCATAACACTTGGTGATTGTTCCTATGAAATGCCTAAAGACATTCACTTTAGTTCATATTTGGTTTTAGGAACAATTTGGAAGTGAAAGAGCTAAAGTGAGTCGAAAGTATAATATTTGAGTCATGTGAGAGATTCACACTCAATTATCTTCATGGAGAAATAAGGAGAAGGATTAGAGCAAGGGAAGAAAAGAAAATGCCAAAAAGAATTAAAGATGTAAGACTCATGGCCATGCGTCATGTTGTCATAGGTCATGGGTGTGACAACATTAGTCACACGCATAACACAAAGGCTCACAGTTGTGTTCTAACATAGTCACGTCTGTGAATTTGGCCAGCTGTCCCCAAACCCTACTTTTCAGTATAAAAACATCATTTTTGGTGGCAGAATGTGATGAAAGGTTGGAGGGGTCGTTTTCAAAAAGGGAGCTCTTGGTTTGGAGGTTTTCGGAGAATGACGATGGGCAAACCTCTCATCCTTTGGAGATCTATAGAAGGCTAGGCTTCCCAACTCAATTTGGAGGTGATATCGATGCCAAAAAACCCGGTTAAGTATATCTTCTTTTTTTTTGCTCTTTCTCTCTTAGGATTTGATTATGTTATCTTATATTTATTATTTGGGTATTGTGAAAAGATGATTTTAATACATTCATTGGATCATTTTATTACAAACCCATCGTTAGAATCTTCAATATAATATGTAATTGTTATATTGAGATTTGTTTATAGCTACTAATGATGTCAGACCGTTAGGGATACAATCCGTAAATATTGTGTTTCTGATTGATTCCGAATCATTAGGGATAACATAACTTGGTTAAATTACCCAAGCATATATGGTTGTTGCCTTGATTAATCAATTTTTTATTTCGTAATGCAGCTACCCAATTTAATCTATAGAGCTTGTTCTAAGTTGTTTGATAGTTAGGTTTAATTAACGAGCGTTTCATAATTAAACACGACCTAAGGAAAAATTGGAGTTAGTAGAGCTTATCATTAACCTATGATTAATAGTTACTAAGAGAGGTATGAGAACAATAATTCAATGAAGTATGCTCAATTATATGTAGGACCAGATTGAATCGATGACTGTGTCCCTAATGAATTCATCACTTTTCATCATTTTTTAATGTTTTCTTCAATTTTTATTAATTTTTCATTTTATTTTCTTATTTAAAAATCAACCAAACACCCCTAAACCTAAGCATTGATTATTTTAATTTCAAAAGCTTTACAAACACTCTCTGTAGGATTGACCTAGACTCATCACAGCTATAGTTTTAGGCCTAGTTATTTTAAGTTATGTTACAATGCACGACGTCAATTTTGGAGCTGTTATCGGGGAGTATGGTGCTTTAGTTTTTTTATTGATTTTAATTGATGTTATATATATATTTGTTTATAATTAGTTTCTTTTCAACTATCTTACGATCTTTTCACTTTTTGTTTAGTATTTGTGTGTTAATTTTTTTTCATGGACAGAAGTAATTTTTTCTATAACTCATATTCCTAATCTTATAACCAAGTTTGGATTGATCATGCAAACTTTAGTTAGGGATGGGGTAATAAAAAAATGACTTTTATAATATTTTGCAAGACACACAACAATTCTCGTATAGACCATAAGCTTCTTATTTTGACTTAGTTCCATCTCTAGAAGAATTACTTAATGTTATTGCTACTTACAATATTCAAATTCAACAAAATAATTAATATATTCAATAGAATACTCTACAATTCTAACATGATGGAAGGAAATTTTGGCAAGATACAAAGTCTAGCATCCAAGATTTGGATAGCCGGCAATAGGTAAATCTTTAGAAGAATTCATTAATGTTATGACTGCTAATACTTTCCAATTTCACTAAGGTGTATAGTAGGTCTAGTAGGAAGTGATGCAACTATACCAAGAAACAACGTCCATAATCCAAAACTAAGCAAGCTAGGTGGGTCAGATGATAGAAGCTCTCGATCACCTAGTATTATTGTAACATCCCGTTACCTATGTTAAGGCTAGAATTGTGTAATACGCGAAATTATTGAGAAATTAGAAAGTACAATTCATGCTTATGCTAAATATGACATGCACATTTTTGCACATTAATGTAATTGTACAATCATTCATTGACATTTTCGGGTATAATTGAGTTATTAGTGCGATTAAAATGTGATTTGCCAATTTTGGTAATTTTTCTGGTATTTCAGAATTTTTGATGAATTTTTGAAAATTTGGTGTAATTTTTGGACTAAAGAAAAATATTGAATAATGGACCAATTATATAGTGACATGTGGACTGATTGAATTTTGACAAGTGGCTTGCATGTGTGGTGACATGTGTTGGTCTTAATTGGATGACACGTGAAAT
>JAOTAZ010000218.1:17430886-17440902 GCA_025629785.1 Erythroxylum oxycarpum
TAGATTTTTTTACTTTTTTTCAAATTTGTTTGTTCGACTCTTTTTTCAGACCTTTTTTTTTGTTTTTTTGTTTTTCAGACTTTTTTTGACTTTTTTTTTATATAATTTCAAAATTTTCAATAAATAACTGAAAACCCTAACTAAAATAAAAGCAAGAAGAAAGATTGAAATCCTAGGCCAAAAGTTAATTCACACCTGAATTGATGATCTGACGATAATTGGATGGCGATGGGCGGCGGTTTCTTGAATTCTGATGGAGTTGAATAAGAATCCTCCTTCAAACCAAGGCTCTAATACCGAAATAACGCACCTCACGGAACGATTGACGTCGATTTGATGATGTTGTCGATGGATGTTTTTGTTTGGTGTGTTTTCAACCTTGAGGAATTAAGAAGGATGAAAATTTTGAATTCAACAATCAAGAAAATAAGGATACGCAAGGTTTGATTTCTACGACACCTCTTGGAAACTTGTTTCAAGAAATCCCGATGATTAAAATAAAACCAAGAGAAATGAACAATTGACATGCCACAATTGGGAAAGCAATTGATAAGTGAAAGATGGTTCGAAAGGTAACAAGAACAAGAGAATAATGTTTCTCCCTAATGAAGCTGACGACACTCTGCAATTCTGATCTAAAAGTTGTCCTCCAAAAACCCTAAAACATAAGTATTTATACCTAGGTCAAATAATAAAAAACTTGGGCTTAAATAAAATATAGAAGCCCAAAATAAATATAACTTAAAACAAGTCTAAAATAGAATAATAAAAACACGCTTAGGCCTCGTCCAACGCGCTCCCAAGTTTGATCATAGGCGAGTCTCTCCTCTTGGGCTTAATTGATGATACACAGCCCAATACAATGATCTTTAAGTCTCAAGTGAGTCCAATCCAAGGATTTGAGATAAATGAATCAATTTGGGTTGTGATTCAGATAACTCTCCTCCAATAGGCTTGATGCACTCCATCCTCTCCACAAATTGGCCCACATGTGTATAGAGAGCCTCCTTGAGTTTCTCAACCCTATCTCTAGACATAAGCTCAACTGGAATGACAAGCTCACCCCCATCACGTACGCCATTTCCATGATGATCATTACTCCTGCTCACATCAGTTTCAATATATTATTATCATCAATTTTTATGAGTGATCCTGTCTAATTATTTATGCTTCATATGGTTTATGGTGTGAGAGCTTGAATTTGAGCTTATCCTAGGTTGTTCGATTAAAGAGCTTGTTTTAATTGAACACAGCCTAAGGGAAAACTTGGGTTAATAAAGCTTATTGTTAACCTACAACTAATAGTTGCTAGGAGAGGTATGAAAATAATAATTCAATGAAGTATGTTTAATTGTTTGTAAGTCGAGATTGGATTGATGACTGGATCCTTAATGTATTCATTACTTTTCTCATTTTTAATTGTTTTCTTTTTTTTTTCTTTCGATAGTTTAGTTTCATTTTATTTTCTTACTTGAAAAAAAACCCATAACTTAAACAACGATTATTTTCATTACAAAAGCTTTGTACACACTGTCTGTAGGATCAACCTAGCCTCATTACTAGTTACAGTTTTAGGTCTAGTTATTTTGTTTAGTGTTACGATGCGCTACCAATGATCGTGGCATGGCTTCTTCCATTCTTTAAGTTTTTCATCTTTTCTTCAATTTCCTATTTCCATTCACTCACAAACACATCAAATACCCTTGAAACTTAAAATTAATATCAAATTCTCGTTTTAAACAAATCAAGCAATTAAAACACATAAAACACTAATAATAACACAATTATAAGTCCTAAACATATGATTATCATCTAAGAAAACACACTCAAACACCATAAAACATACTATAATTGATAGTTGATAGTTGTAGTTTTACATTATATTTTAGTAGGTGTTTTAGTATGTTTTTTAATGTTTATTTGATGAATTGTGCATGTTTAGGTTTTAAATTGTGTAATGTGATTACGTGTTTATATTTTTGAGTGTTATGTCTTTTAGAGCATGTTATTAGCTTAAATTTTGTGCGCTTGAGGTATTTTAATGTATTTATTAGTGTTTGAGAACATATCAAGAAGATCGAAGGAAGTTGGAGAGAGTTTATAGAAAGCAAGGGTCACGATCGTGACATCCCTGTCACAGTAATGACAAAAGGGATCTAGCCAGGGTAAAGATCTTGATACTCTTATCACGATCATGACCAACATCAAGTCATAATCATGACAGCCTTCCCACAATTATGACAGAAGCTAAATTTCAAAGGTTACGATTATGATAGGTGTGCGGCAGATGCAGAAATCTCCTTCTGTTCTCATTTTTGAAGGGTCTTTCTGGAATTTTTGGCTTAGGTAAAACCTAGTTTTTACCCAAAATGCCACCAAGAATATATAAAATCAAAATATGACCCTAATCAAGGGAGCCTCCATCTTACCACTTGGGAGAGAAAATAAGGAAGAGAGAAGAAAGAGATGCAGGAGTTAATGTTGCCTAGCCACTCCAACCATCCATTCCAAGTTATTTCTACAATCGTTTTGTTCATTATTTCATCTAATGTATGATCTGGATATGAGGATGTTAAATATATTGTTAAGGATGTTCTAACTTCATTTTGGGAGACTTTTGAATCATTTTGTAACCTATTTGCTTTTGATGTTAATGAAATTGTTTTGGTATTCTGATGTTTATGATTTTTGCATACTTCGGTAATAAATAGAGAGATTGAACAGGAAGTAACATGATTAAGTTGGGTAATGAGAATTAACAACTTGATAGATCACGTAAACATCAATAGGTAATTATACAAAGAGAGATCGTGTGTGAGGACCTGATTGTCTAGTAGATTGCTTAAGATCTACTTGGAGACATATGATATTTTTGTTAATTGAGAAATTGAGAAATTATAATTTTGGATTCAATTAGGGGTTATTAACTATAGTTTAATAAATAGATTTTGAGAAAGAATAATCAATCCTTCGGAGATCTAAGACCGATACCAATTACATCAAAAGTGATTAGGGTAGCACAATGATGATAGATAAATCCCATCTTCTCATAATTGTTTGATCTTGTCATATTGCGATATCTCAATTGTTAAGTGGTTGTGCTCCATTTTGTTTTACTTGTGTTAATTTCAAATTTTAAATTTTAATCAATCCATACTCAATTGTTTAATTTTCTCTTTAGTTTTATTTTCATTTTAATTGACGTTTTTATTATAACCATAGATAACATTAGGATTCAATTAGTTTTAACTAATTCCTTGTAGGATCGACGCCTCAATTACTATGCTTTATGATCCATGCACTTGTAAAATATTGAGGGTTTTATATAATTAAAACTTGCTCAGCAATAGTATACACTTATCACTTAATAAACCAAGCTAAGCCATAATAATAACATAAAAAGTAATATAAGCTCCTCCTAAAGTGTTAGTTATTGTATAATTCTCTAAACATTGCTAGTATGTTATTCCTAACCAATAACATGCACAATAAGAGATGACTACGAATTCGTAAGTTCCATCTTAACTTCATATCTTGAGAAAGTAAGAGACCCACTCTCCTTACAAAGGCCAACTCCCTAATTTAAAGAAAGCTTCTCTGACTCAACAAATTTGCTTAGTAAGATTGGTTCCTAAAAATTCATTGATTTCTCTACTACTAAAAGTTTTTTTTAAAAAAAAGGTTAACATCATCCTTATATGAGATAATATAGAAACCTAATGAAGTACACTCCTTCATTTTGTAACTTGGAAATCAAGGTTACATTTCCTCTGATTATCCTTTTAGAGCTTATCAGAGAATATGCATTTAAAGACTAAGTAGTTATTGGTTTCAATAGATACTAAACATAGCCAACACTTAGAGCTGGGGAGGGAGAATGTTACATATCTAATTTGATCCATTATGGAAAAACTTTCCTCTACTATAGTATAGATTATAAAAGTGCTTTTAGGGGAAAGGAGTTTGTTACAAACCAGTGTGAATCAGCTGACCTTTGTTACAAACCAGTGTGAATCAGCTGACCTTTGGATTTAAAGCTTTAAGACCATCCATACATGTCTTATTAGTAAAATTTCTTGAAGACTACCTTATCTGTAATACTTTATCTTCTTGATAAGGGTTAGGAGGGTAAGTAGAAAAGCATCATTATAAAAAAACTAGAGCTACTATTTCTATAGTTTCAATCCCTTACATTGATTAATAAATTAACTCTAACATTAGTAGGAAAGATCATTAAAGAAATTAAATAGTTTGGAATTAAGTTCAATAGACCAAGCGTGCTCCAATTGTTATCCATAGCCAAGTGTTGTTCCCATTTCCCACCTTATACTATATCAATGGTTATAAAGTTACTTTAAGTTTCAAAGTTTGAAGCATACTTAAAGAAGTATCCTTTCTTGTGTTAACAACTTATATGTTTGCATTCCTCAAATAATGCTTAGGTACCCATTTAACACATAAAGATTATTCATTATTGACATTTCTCCAAATAATCTTAGCCATCATTAGCTTGTTTACCAAATGAATAGTTTTCATATTTATACCACCTTCAAGCTTAGGTGAGTAGATGTTTTTTTAACTTAACTTATCAAAAGGTTTCATAAACCCATCTCTAGTACCCAAAAAATTTCAAAGAAGGTTTTCATTGCTCTTACATAACTTTTTAGGAAGAATTATATGATCTAACCAATAAACATATAAATTGCCAAGAGTAGAGATGATTAACTACAATATACTAATATAAAACAAGCATTTAGTAGTCCAACCCATTATTCTTCTTTTTATCACATCAAATAACATTTGATAATCTATGTAAGAGATCCTCTTCGAGGTAATAGGGACTCAAAAGTAGGTAATGAGGGAGACTTAATAGTTAAACTTAAAAGAGTAGCAAGATCTTGAGTTGAAAAGGAAACATCAATTGAAACCATTAAAAATATCTTATCTTTAATAATGTATAGAAATGAGATGGAACTAAACTCATCAATTGATTTCATAAGACAAGTAACAGTAATAGTATTAGCTCCACATAATAATAGCGAATCATTTATGAATGCAATGTGAGTAATTTCCAGATTTTGAAAGTTCCTATGAAACTTGAACTTATGCTCCAAACTTATGTTCTTAAGGATAATGTAAGGAAAAAATTTAATAAAAATGGTAAAGTGGTTGATATGTGCTTAATTGATTATATATATATTCCATAACACTTAGTGATTAATGCTATGAAATGCTTAAGACATTCATTTTATTTCATATTTGGTTTTAGATACAATTCAGAAATAAAAGAGTTAAAGTGAGTCAAAGGTACAGTATTTGAGTCGTCTTTCTGAGATTTACACTCATTTGTCTCCATGGAGCAAGAAGTAGGATAAAAAGAAGAGGGGATAAGAAAATGCAAAAATAAGAGGTGTATAGCAGCTTACGACCAAATGTGTCATGGGCATGAGACTTATCGCATGCCTGTGACATATTGCATGGGCATCACACTCTTTGTCACCCCCATACAAAGGAGGCTCACGTCAGTGAGTCTCATTTAGGGCATTCACGGCCGTGAGCAATATAGTTATGTCTATGAATTTGCTACCTATCTACCCGAAACCCTACTTTTTAATATAAATGGACATGTTGGGATGACAGAAGGCATGAATTGTCTAGAGAAGCGTTTTGGAGTTATGAGTTCTTGATTTTGAAGAGAAAAATAAAGCTCCATTCCTTTAAAGTCCTATGGTGGGTTGAGCTTTCCAACGCTTGTTGGAAGGTGATATCGATGCCGAAGAACGTAGTTAAGCATTCTCTCTAAAGTGTTTGTTGTTCTTTCTAACAAGGATTGATTATGTTATCCTATATTTATTATTTGGGTGTTGTGTAAGAATAATTAAATGCTCTATTTGATTGTTTTATGTATAAACCCATTGTTAGAAATGAATACAATACGTAATCTTTGTATTTCCGATTCATTTGTGGCAACTAATAGTTTTGAATCATTAGAGATAACATAAACTAGGTTAAATAACCCCAGCTTCTGTGGTTACTGCCTTAATTAATCCATTTTCCTAACTTATAATGCGACTATCTAATTAAATCTAGAGAGCTTGCTCTAGGTTATTCGATATCTAGGTTTAATTAACAAGCTCTTCTTAATTAAACATGACCTGAGGGAAAATCGAGGTTAACAGAGTTTATTGTTAACCTACGATTAATAGGTGCTATGAGAGGTGTGAAAATAACAGTTGAATTAAGTATGTTCAACTGTGTGTAGGCCGGAATTGAACTGATGATTGGGTCCTTAACGTACTTATCACTTTTCGTCACTTTTATGTTGTTTGATTTAATTTGCTTTTGTTAGTTTAGTTTCATTTTTATTTTCTTATTTGAAACCAAACCACCCGTGCCCCCTCCTCCCCTCCTGCGCTAAAACCTAAACATCGATTCTTTTCATAATAAAAGCTAACCGAAAACTCTATGTGAGATCAACCTCGACTTACCAATAGCAATAGTTTTAAGACTAATTATTTTGTGGAGTATTACGATGTGCTATATCAATTTTGGCATCATTATCGAGGATTATATTGCTTTAGTTTTTGATCTTGATTTTAGTTGGTGTTTTGTACATATTTGTTTATAATTAGTTTCTTTTCAGTTATTTCATAATCTTTTCACTTTTTTATTTAATGTTTGTGTATTAAAAAAAATTCATGGAAGGAAGTAGTTTTTACTATAACTCATATTCTCAATCCTATAACGAAGTTTGGAGTAATCATACAAATTTTAGTTTGGATGGGATAACCAGCAAAATTACTTCATTGATAGTTCGCAAGAAACATAGCAATTCCGGTATAGATCTGAAGCTTTTTATTATAACTCAGTCCCATCGTTGGAAGAATTAATTAATGTTATGGATGTTAACAATATTCAAATTCAAAAGAATAATCTACAATTTCAGTAGAATACTCTATAATTCTAGCAGGATGGAAGGCAATTTTGGCAAGATACAAGTTCTAGCGTTTAAGATTTGGAGAACCAACAAAACTCAGGTATTCCTTTGGAAGAATTTGTTATTGTTATAACTATGCATATCAAAGGGCCGAGCCAAGAGTGGCCATGGCTTCGTGCCTAGCTTGTGACCGGATGGTTCACGAATGTTTTTGACATTTCAGTCAAACCACAGTCTGGGCCAAGCTAGGTAGGTCGAGCCGGTATGTTCTCGGCCTAGCTCGGTCTGTAGCTTGCCCGTGGCCCAAAAACCCTAGGCCAAAATCGGGTTAGGCCAAAATTGAAATCCCTAGTTATGGCTGCTAATATTTTGCAATTTTAATAAAGTGTACAATAGTTCCAATAGGTCCAGCAAGAAGTGATGCAATTCAACCAAGACATAACATTGGGAATCAAGAACTTGTTAAGTCAAATGGGTCAGCTGGCAGAAGCTCTTGACAGCCTAGCATCACAAAGTGAAGAAATGTAACCATCTCAAACTGAGGAGTACCCAAGAGACGTTAGTGCAGAGACCTTACAAAATGAAGAGGATCTTGAGAATCTTAAGAGACCTACTCAAGAGATTGCTTGTGAAGAAGAAGCAGTGGAGAAGGAGCTCGAAGGTGAGTATTGAGTCCATAATTAATTTTAAGACTAACCCTTCACCTTTATATAGTAGATTGGAGAAATTAAAAGAAGAAGAAAAAGGTGAAGAGACATTCGTGATATTTCTAGAGTGCATGGACTCACTAAAGATTGGAAATTTGAAGATGTGTAAGCCAATATATGTTAATAATCATCAACTTAGGCCCTATCTTGAAGAAACTCAAGTGGAGGAAGTGCATGTGACACCTGAAGATCATAATTTTGTCACATAATGAGGAGAAAAAGGCGTTGAGCCAACTACAATAAACAAAGGCACTTATTGGGAGACAACCCAAGGGAAGTTTATTTCTTTTTCTTACATTTTTTAATTTGTTTCTTATATGCATGTGTGTTTTTAATTTTTTTTATTTCTTACTTGCTTTTAAATTTTCAACAAAAAAGGGAGAGAAACAAAAAAAACAAACAAACATTTTCTTCTTTTCTGTTGCTTCTCAGATTATATAGTCATGATTAGAAAGTGAAATGACTAGAAAAATTCATGGCAACTTAGTATGTACTTTTACTCTTTTGATTGGTCAATATGCATTATCTTTAGAAGAGTAGTGACTAGTGGTAGACACAAGCTAGTGAGATGTTGAGCCTGTATAGACTGACACATTCATATCAGTCTCATTGTCTTTTATTTACGTGTGACTTTCATGATATGTAAATCTTAACTTTGCTTTGATTTTCTACTCAAGGCCACATTTTTATCACATGCATTAACATGGAAAAGATAAAGGCATTTTTTTATTTTACAAACTACATTAGCCAAATAGCCTACTTATAGATATGAATTTTTCTCATATTAAACCCTCTTAAGCTTTATTAGCTTTTATTTTTGTGTTAACCACATTACATGCTTCAAGCTTAACCAAATGTTCTACCCAAGCCTTAAAGCTAGTGAAAGCATTTGAGGTTGTTGATGATTATGGATGCATAAAAGTATAAGTGTGGGGTCATGTATATATATGGGTTGGAATGTCATTTTATGTCTTATCAACATATTCTAAGGTTGATGTAGCTTCTTTCAATTTCTATTGAAAGAAGAAGAAGAAAAGATAAAGAGAAAAGAAAAAAGAAAAGGAAAGGGATAAAAAGAAGAAAAGAAAAGAAAGAAAAATATGTTTAAATAAAAATATCAAGGAGGAAATGCATATGTTTGGCAAAGTTATTTGTGATTAGTTTTTCCTCCTAAATTTATATGGAATGGGTGACTTGAGTTAAATACATATGAGGTAGATGTTTTGAAGGATCACTATTTATGGTTATAATGTATTGTTTGTTATCGATTGTATAAGTGATTCCTTCTAATTTTTTATGCTTCATGTGGTTTTTGGTGCAAGAGCTTGAATTTGAGCAATGAAACATGGCTTTTGTATTCGTCATAATTGATGGTATCTAGTTTTAAATGAATGTTAGCTTTTACGCTTGATGTTCATTGAGTGTTACTTTTGTTCCGCTAGCTTTGATAGATTTTACACTACACTATCCAAATACATCTCACCTTAACCTTTACCCATATTAATCCTTAAAAAGTCCTCTAATCCTTAATGATGCATGTGAATCTTAGTGGTGGAGAAATGAAATGATATGCAAAGTTGTGGAATGTAATGATTATGAATGGTTTTTAAGTGTACCTATGATATATCTTATTTGAACACATTTTGTCAAGTCTAACTTTAAATTGCTTAGTTTCTAAAGGTGATGAATGTTAATTGAACATTAGTAGAAGCATTGAATGTTAATTTCTTAATATGATTTTTGAAAGTTTTTCCTCTTTACTTATGATTATCTCTTCTTGGCAAATATGAAAAATGGGTAAGTATTTTTGGGTTTGTGACTTTAATTTTGAGGTTTTTGTTGAGGACGGTTGATAATTTGTTGCTTTGTTATTTTCTAGATCTATTTTGTCATTGTGTTTTCATTAATTGTTGTGGAATTTCTTTAGTTTTTGGTGAAATTGTACTGCTCTAGGTATTTCTTTGATTTTTGCAGGTTTGTAAAATCACGGCCTGTGTAAATTGAAGATAGATGTGCACAAAGTCACCTAAAGGTTACACGGGTAACCCGTGTGATTTTACACGGCCCGCGTAAAGCTGTTATTTCTGACGGTTACGGAGTTTTAAATAGAGGAAAGACAGAAGAAAAGGGGCGGGTTTTTGGCTGAGAAATAGACGACTTTTACAGGGAGAAAGGAGAAGATCGAGAAGGAGAAAGAGAGAACAAAGATCGATAAAGAGCAATTTGGACATTGAGAGATCAAGATCCAAGACAAAATTGGAGTTCATTTTTCCTCCTTTTTCTATTTTCATTTTCATCCTTCATGTTGATGTTAATTGTTCGTTTTGCTTTTACGATTAATTCAGTTATGGACCTTTAAATTTCCTTATTCT
>JAOTAZ010000218.1:17450712-17461800 GCA_025629785.1 Erythroxylum oxycarpum
AAAAAAAAAGAGAGAGAGAAGAAAATGTTATACTGAGTTTTAACCGACTGATGTAGTACGCCACCCTCGCGGGGCACAGACTCGGATATCACCAATGATATCGGGTTCATGTCACTCGGGAGTGGGTGTTACATCATATGCCCTTTGATCATATATAAATGTTTCTTTAATTTAGTGATTTCCCCAACTTTTAAATGTTTGTTATAAAATAAATGAATAGTATGGTTCTTCAAGCCAGGAACCAATCTTGTATAAGCCTAAATTGGATCATTGAACTTCTTAAAGATGATTAAATTACTATGAGTACTTGAACTTTCCTCTATTTATCTGTAAAGATAAAAGCAATTAAATAGGTACAATAAACTAAACAAATAGCTTATATGCCTCTTAATTGTAAAACAATAAACAAACATAAGTATTTAAGTGAATAATTAATAGACTATATGATAGATGCATACTTGACTATATGTATACCTCATATTCGATGTATTTTGCTTGATATTTTATACTTTTATTACATATTTAGAACTTAATTTTCTCCAAGTACATTTATAGGTTATAATTGCATTTATGAACCAAAAGGAGAAGAATTCGAATGAAAAAACAACATAAAATGAAGATTTGAAGCAAATAAGGGATATAAGGATGTGCCTATAGTCATGTATGTCTCTCAGCTCGTATAGAATCAAGAATTCTATAGATTTTCGGATATACATGTTTCAATACAAAGTCGAATATTAGACCATGTATCTCTCAGGAACCCTAAAATTACTACAAAAAAAAACATGAGTGAAGGCAAAATAGGAGAGCAAACATTCATAGGCAATTCAAGACGCAGAGATCGTACAAAAAGGGTGATATTGATCTAGAGAAGTGGAATACTTAAAGAAATCATCGATAGATCTAATATATTACACCATCATACCTCTACCTTGCAAGAACATTCAATAGAAAAGAAGGCAGATTTAGAATTATGAACTCTTTATTTCTATTCATTTTTCTTTTTGTTTATGTTTGATTTCGTTTTCTATCATATATAACTAAACACTTTGTTAATATCCAGGTGAGATGAAAGTATTTGAGATAACAATAAGTTTTAATTCTTTTATTTAATGGAATTGTTTTGATTGATCTATTGTGATATAATTATGTGTTTAATATATGTTCTAGTGGAATCGAAATATTAGTACATAATCTGATTTCATAACATAGAGATTGAGAAATCTTATGTATGAATAGATCTACCATAATTGAAAGGAGTTGATTGCAATCCTAGAGATAAATTAACATAAATTCTCTATATTAGTGTGAAACCTAATAGCGAAATTCACAAATTGGTAAAGAAATCTTAGTACCTTTGACCTAAATAATATCAGTTAATAATTCTAAGATTATTTGTTAGTAGTTTCAAGTAAGTTATTAGCATACGATAGGAATTTTCATAATCCAATAGTCAATAAAACAATTGCATTATAAAAGGTTAATTATTTGAAGGTTTTAGGGTGATTCATAGCCTAGACACTATTTCTTGATGTTAATTATTTCTAAGTGATTTATTTATTATCTGCTCAATATTGTTTCTTATTTTAATTGTTTAAGTTTTATTTTCTTTATTAAAAACCAAAATAAAATTCATAGACTAGATATAGGATAACAGTAATTACTAGTATTTTTTATCTTCATAGGGTTTGACCCGTACTTACTGGTACTAGCTAAAATTATATTGTACACTTGCAGTAAAATTAATATTGATATAGAAATGAACCAACCACTATAATAACTATGATCTATGCTAACTTTAATTATAAATATGTTTGTATTTATAATTTGATGCCTATAGTAAGTAACATTATAACATGGAAGATAAAAAATATACAAGTTAAGATAGTGAACTTTTTATTTTTTTGGTCTATTGGAATTTAAATAAATTGCCCCACTAACAAAATCTTGTGAACTAATTCATGTAAAACAAACTTTTGCATAGTTTAATGTAATCACAAAGAGTTCATCTATAAACATTAACATTACATTAAATATGTAATCTTTTATTTATTCAATATCTGTCATCAATTTTATACAGGGAATGATGAAGTCAACTAAATTCATCATGAGTCATGTTGAACAAGATTAATTCTTCTTAAGTATCATTCTTCAATTTTGATTCCACAGAACATGAAATCAAAGCTTAAAACTTTTTGTTACTTAATTAACTTTAGATTTCAATTATTACTTAAAGCGCATTTGTATCATCCTTAAATATGCATAACAGCTACAACTTCAAATTTTAATGCCTAAACTCAGTTACTCGCATTTTTAACTATGTCAGCTTGGAAGTGAACGTTAGAACTATAACATGTTCCAAGTTTTGAAAGGCTTCAATTTTCAGGAAGAAAGGAAAATGATGCAATAGAAAGAATGAAGCAAGGTGCTTCATCGAGCTAAATGTAAATATAGTATTACAACAAAAATTGTAAGGACACGTTTATTAGGACATATTTTAAATATCTATAGTTTTGAAAAACTCTTGTATCAGTTCCTTTCATATTTAACAAATCCTTATACAATTCGTGAGTATACTCTCATAAATATATATCAAAAATCATCATGGTAAGAGAATCGTTGTCCAGAACAACATGAACATGAAGCACATGATATGAATTCAAGTCGGAGACCATTTGAATCCTTTGAATAATGCTAACTTATGAAAAAAGAAAAGTACGAGTGGAAAATCAGATTTTTTTTTGAAGTACAATTTATGTCCAAGGCAATGAAAGAAATTGCACAAGCTATTGTAGCCACAAACCCTCATGTTAGAAAAGAGGAAGAAATATTTGACGCAATGAAAAAATTAGGATTGAAAGGGCGTGTTCTCTTAGAGGCATTACTTAGCTTATAAAGCATCTTAATTTTATTGGTATGTTTTTTGCATGTCCAATTGAATTACATTTAGATTGGTTGTATAGGTAGATGGGTTGATGTTAGGTTTTTATAGCTTGCTTTATTTAAGTGTGGAATTTTATGGATAATGTAACTTGCTCTATACAAGTATGAATGTTTTTTATTTAGTTTTCTGATATAGCAATCTTATGTCTCCTTATCACAGGAAGACATGTTAAAACTTGTTATGATATTATATGTAATTTGTAGTAAAATATCAAAATTTGATAGTAACTTATAGTTATCAACGTAAAAGAACTACTGCTCGTTTATGCATTTTTAAGCTTCTAAATTATAATAGCTTTTTATTATCTTCATAATTCGATCTAGCCTGATATTATTTGTAATCAATTTTTCTTTTTATTTTAATAATAAACTTTTTTTTGATGATATTACTTATAATAAAATTGATATTTATAAGTTGTTCTATGTAAGTGTGAATGTTTATTAGTTAATAACATTATTTTTTAGTCAGTAATAAATATGTCATATAAAATAATTGAATTCAATTTTAATCTTATTGGATATTTTCAAACAATGTAATTAAATTTAATTCTAGCATTATTAGATTTATTTCGAATAGTATAAATTAAATTAAATTAAATTAAATTGGTTAATGAATTCAATTCTCCACCTTTCAAACAGTCCGGAAATCTGTTACCGAGCCTTAGAACCTGCGGTGAACACATTCCAAAGGGCGGGAAGGATTCCTGGCAGAACTGCAGAACACGACGCCTCATCTGCCTATCATCATAAAAATTGTTCCACGCGTCAATTTACGGACTTTGGAATCGTGCAACTCAACCAAAAACTCGACACCAACTCGCGACACACGCGTACCTCAATTTCTCCAAATTCCGACGATGTCCACCGCCACGACCAGCCACCACGACAAATCAATTTCCAATTCCGATTCCGATTCCGATTCCGACATCGACACCGACCACTCCCAATATGAATCACACAACCGCCACCACCACAACGACCTCTCCAACTCCATTTTCAGATCATACTTTGAACACACCAAAAACCAATCTGCATCAAACGCAGCCCCCACACCACACGATCTCTCAAAGATCCAATCTTTTCTCAATTCTTCTTCTTCTGGTGCTCTCTCATGCCTCATTTGTCTCGAACGCATAAAACCCTCTGACCCCACTTGGTCTTGTACTTCTCTCTGTTACGATGTCTTCCATCTCCTGTGTATCCAATCCTGGGCTCGACAAGCCTCCGATCTCTCTGCCGCACGCAATGCCACACGCCTTCCCATCACCCAGGATAAAGCCTCGGAGACTTCGACGTGGAATTGTCCAAAGTGCAGATCAGTGTACTCCAGATCTGAAATCCCCAAATCTTACTTATGCTTTTGTTGTAAACTTGAAGAGCCTCCAAAGGACAACCCTTGGATTCTACCACATTCTTGCGGCGAAGTTTGTCACCGTCCCTTGAAGCACAACTGTGGTCATTTCTGTTTATTGCTGTGCCATCCTGGACCGTGTCCTTCGTGCCCAATACTCGTTAAAACGAGATGCTTTTGTGGGAAAGTTGAAAATGCTAGGCGATGTGGGCAGAAGCTGTTTTCGTGCGATAGTGTGTGCAATAAATTATTGGATTGTGGAATTCACCAGTGCAGAGAGATTTGCCATGGTGGGCCTTGCCCGCCTTGTCACTCTCACGGGGTTTATAGATGCTATTGTGGGAAGAAATTGGAGGAGAGAGAATGTTGTGAGAGGGAATTTCAATGCGAGAATCCTTGTGACAGATTATTGGGGTGTGGGAAGCATGTTTGCCAGAGAGGGTGTCATTCAGAGGATTGTGGGGGATGTCCTCTTCAAGGGAAGAGATCGTGTCCGTGTGGAAAAAGAGTGTATGAAGGAATTCCGTGTGATGTTGTTGTGCCTGTTTGCGGTGCTACCTGTGATAAGAAGTTGAGTTGTGGTTATCATAGGTGCCCTGAAAGATGTCACCGGGGACCGTGCTTAGAGACTTGCAGACTTGTAGTCACCAAGTCCTGCCGTTGTGGTGGCTTGAAGAAAGAGGTAAGGATACATCAGTCTAGGCCATTGCTTTATTAGACTGACCTTCTTATTTCACTTTTTTTAAAAAAAAAATTGGATAGCTGTTATGACCTTTGATTACATGGGCAATGAATCTGTTTCCCTTCTTTATTTTCCGTTTTCAAAAATTCCTAGTTCCATATTGTAAGATTTAACTGAATTTAGATTAGGTTCCTTGCTGTCAAGATTTGGTTTGTGAACGGAAATGCCAGCGACTGAGAGATTGTGGACGACATGCATGTAAGCGTCGATGCTGTGATGGTGACTGCCCACCATGTGGAGAGGTGTGTCTTGCAATATACAAGCTTGCGTTTTGTGTAATAGTTATGTGGAGGTTATAGTAATTGTTGCAACATTTTAGGTTTGTGGTAAGAGGCTTCGATGTAGGAATCATAAGTGTCCTGCCCCATGTCATAGGTATGTTCAGTTCCCAGCCTTGCTTGCTTACCTTGTTATATCTTTCAAGTATACTATGTCTGGATCCATGTGCACTCTGTTTAAGTGATATTTTTATTAGAACATGCGTATGAAAAATATCTGTGAGGTTCTGTAAGGATCTCATTCCTGCAGTTGACTTAGTAGTAGGACCGTTACATTTAAATGATTCGAATACTCTTCAAAACAGTTTCTCGATAACTGGTTTTATTCTTCTAGAGGTCCCTGTGCTCCATGTCCTGTGATGGTTGTGATCTCTTGTGCTTGTGGTGAGACAAACTTTGAGGCAAGTACTTCTGTTTGTACTCTCCTTACATTTTATAAAAGGTGCTGGATATGATTATTTGAATGACTGATGGATTCCTTGTTAGGTTCCATGTGGTACTGAGATGAATCAAGAACCTCCCAAGTGTCGCAAATCATGTGCCATACCTCCTTTATGCAGGCATGCATCAATATCTAAGGTACTAATGGTAGTCCATCCATTTTTTTGCATCGTTGTATTATGCGTTTTTATTGCTATAGCTCCAAATTATGAGCAAATTCTTTAAAAGTTGTGCAATATGCTGGAAAATCGCTGATGAATTTTACATGGTTTTATTGTCCAGCCCCACAAATGCCATTATGGAGCATGCCCTCCTTGTCGGTTTATTTGTGAGGAGGAGTACCCTTGTGGCCATAAGTGCAAATTAAGGTTTGGATCTCTTTAAGTTAATGAGACATTGGTTAAGAAAATGATTGGAGCATTTTCAGATTTCAGACCTTTGATAATTTTTTTTTTTTTTTCTGTTTATTTTTCAGTTGTCATGGTCCAAGACCCCCTCCTAATCCTGATTTTACGTTGAAGCCTAAGAAGAAAAAGAAAAATCATCAAAGTGAAGGTATGGCCGGAATTCCATGCCCTACATGCCCAGAAGCTGTTTGGAGATCATGTGTTGGTCAGCACATTGGAGCAGAAAGGATGGTTTGTATCACTTTCTTTTGTTGGTTACTTATTTACTTAACAAGTTAGCTGAAGTATGGTGCTGGTTTTCTGAATTCTCCTTTTGGTTTGGCGGTGAGTGTCTTCTCATTCTAGATGGTCTGCTCAGACAGAACTGAGTTTTCTTGTGAAAATTTGTGTGGGAATCCTCTTCTCTGTGGCAATCATTATTGTACAAACACTTGCCATGCTCTGAAGTGCCAGAATTCGGCACTGTCTGTTCAAGTGAAAAAAGGCGAGGCTTGTGAAGAATGTCAACTTCAATGTCAAAAGGTGGTACAATTACATTGTTGCACTAACTTACTGCCTTTGTTCTCATTTATTAGTCAGTTCATATGCTTTATTGTCTTTTCCAGTAATATTATCCTATTGGGTAGATTGATGACATGTCATGAACAATTTGTCACAACAGCACTTATTGCTGCATCTGAGATATTCATGACACCAGCACTATGTTTTTGGAAATCCATTAGTTACTGTCTGTTATTTCTGATATTTATTCAGGAGAGGCATCCTGCTTGTCCACATCCTTGTCCTCTGCCATGTCATCCTGAAGATTGTGCCCCATGTAAAGTGCTTGTGAAGAGATCATGCCATTGTGGTTCTATGGTGCATGTTTTTGAGTGTACATACTACAATAGCTTATCAACAGAGGAGCAAGTTCATGTTCGTTCATGCAATGGACCCTGCCATAGGTAATACTTGAATTCCATTTTTTTTTTCTCATTTCAGTCATTATTAAGCTTCCTCTTTCTTTCTTTTCAGGTAATTTAATTTTCCTATTACCTCCATTATTACTTTGTTTTCCCTTCTTGCTCTCACATCTTTGACCCATATTGATTAGCGTATGACTTCCATGATTACTTTAACTTCCTTGCACCCGCATGCTTTTCATTAGTCTCTCATATGTTGATGGAGGAAATTATGTGAAAAAAGGTGTTACTGGAAGCGATAGGCATTACTTTGCATGTGTTTATGTATGGAACTTTGACAATATGTTGAACCTGGTAGGAAGTTGCCCAATTGTACGCATTTATGCCCAGAGATCTGTCATCCTGGTCCATGCCCATTGCCTGATAAGTGCAACAAAAAGGTAATATTTGCAATTAAGTCTTCAATAAAAGAACCCCTGCAGATAAACTGTTATTTGACCACTACTTTTTGATTTGTTATTTCATTTCAACCTTTTTTTCCAAAAGGTAACAGTTCGATGCCAGTGCCAAGCCTTGAAAAAGGAGTGGCTATGTAAGGAAGTTCAAGCAAACTATCGCAAAAAGGGTTGTGATCCCAAAGATTTGTCTAAAAACCAGTTTGGGCTTGGACTTCTTCCTTGTGTTTCTGAATGCAGGAATAAAGTGCAGGTTGTAGATCAGGAATTGCATATACGTAAATCTAAAGATTTAGAGGTACTTGCTCTTTCTAGGGTTGTTCAGTTTGCTGGGTTTAATTTGTTTTGTAAGTTGGTCAAAAGTTGTATTGATGACGTTCTGACGCGCTGGGGCATGACAGCTTATTTTGGGTTCGAAATCCTTATATTTTCTATTACAAGAAGTAGGAACTTACAAATTAATCTTAAAATTGATATCTGTGGGTGTGAAAAATTAAGAAAGTCATCTCATCTAGTTATGCACATGCATGATAGTGATACTTTTTGGTAAATGGGCTTTCATAATATGTTATATTCCTGAAGGAGAATTCTTCTCATACTGAGAAGAATATACCAAAACGAAGAAAGCGCCGTGAAAGGGTACATGAAAGAACACGGATCTCAAGATTGCAGGTATGCACCGTTATTGTCCATCAAAGCGTACTTCTCTCTTTGCTTTGCTTATTGGTGGTGGTTCTTTTGGAACAGAAATCTGCAGCCTACGTGAAGCGGCTTCTTTTAATGGTTGCCATTGTATTGGCCGTGCTGGTAGCAACATATTTTGGTTACAAGGGTCTCCTGTGGCTCTCTGATTGGATGAATGAAGTTGATGAGCAGAGACTAAGGAGAAGATACCCGCGGATATAGTCATCGTCAAGCTAGGTTGCCAAATGGAATTGGGTCAAAACTATATTTTTGCTTAAATCATAGTACAGTTATATACCTATAAAACTTGAGAGGTTTCAAATTGCTTTACCACCCCACCCCCCAGTATTTCACCTTCTAGGCTAGGGATGGAGGTGAGAACACTTTTTTGTGTTTTAGAAGTGCAAGTGAGGTGCCACACTTTGGTTCTTAAGGTCGCAGTTTCTTCGTTCGCTTATTATTGGTTTGTTGAGTTATAAGCTTTGCATGCAGTTGTAATGTAATAACCAACACATTTTTTTTAATAAAATTTTTATTGAAATAAAAAGATTAAAACTGTTGCTGCAATAAGCGATAAAGAGTGTAACTGTAGGTATCCTCATTTGATCTTGTAAATAATAATAATAAAGCAATGGAAGTTTACTTGAAAAGTTTGTTGGATTGGTTGAGAATGGCAATTGTCTTTCGAGAAGAAAGAAACAAAGCTTGGTTTATCTCTAAATCGGTTGAGTATGCGAGATATTTTGGAGGAATATCTTTCTTATTGTTATAATTCCCAGAAGTTAGATCTGCGTCTTATTGTAATAGAAAGGGTCCCACTCCCACTTGGCTTATGATATGATAGAATGTTCGTTCATTTTCACTAGAACGTGTTTTGACTTTGCGAGGTGAATACAACACAAAAAGATAAGCTTCAATGTAGCCTAAAAAGCGTGGATTGTGGGGGTCTTTCTTGACAAGTTCAGCGTATTTCCTTTTTTGGCGATACCGGAGATGTGCTTTGGCTTCTTTCTATTCCCTTTCGATTCTTCTGTAGAAGAATCGAAATCGGTGCCAGAATAAATATAAAAAAAATTTATTTTGATTTTCTGAAATTAAGATCAGTTAAATTAAAAATGATTAATAAATATATCGCAAAAGCATGAATCTTAATACCTTATTTTAAAATTCGATCATTTTCTTGTTATTTCCTTAAAACTATTTCTAAAATCGACTAATCTTAACAACTATTGTGATACAAGTGATTGAACTCTTACAATATCTATAAGACGAGTTGAGATAATTTTGCAACAGTTGCTGAGAGGGTTAGGTAAGTAGTGTCAGATACCTTAAAATCTAAGCTTATTTATAATATGTTTTCGATATTTTAATAATTTGATTGAAATAAAAATTTAATTTTAATTAAAATTTAATTAGAATTACAATTAATTATAATTGAATATCAATTATGTCTAAATAAAATTTAATATCTCATATTGATTATTATTTAATAATAATCTCATATTTAATAATAACGTTTATCAAATTTTATCATCAAGTTCAACTTGATTAAATCACTTTTCTCTCTTCATCCTGTTCTTTGTATATAACTCATTAGGTTCCCAAACATGTTGACTATAGATATAAATTATAACTTTAAATTATATTTAGAATTAGATAAATTAAACTTATTTACTTTATTTTTAGTTCTCTAATTAAACAATTTATATCTGTAAATCAAGTTTGGTGTCCAACAACGCATCATTACGACTCAAATATTTATGAATATTGAAGTAGTTTTGACTAATTTTTTTAATATAATTTTTTCGTATAATTCAATTTTTTCATCATATAATATTTCAATTAGACATAGAACATGAAATTAATGTCTACTCAGTAAGTCCAATCATATTAGTTATTCATCTCTAGCTGTTGATTCAATTAATGACATTTCTAAATTGTTTTACAATGTGTCAATTTGCCTTGTTCAAAGATTTCTCGAATCAATATTAACTAAAAATAATGAAATATTCTCCCTAATCACTTTAGGGTGATACATCTTATATTGATCATTCAACTACTTCTGTATAGTTCATGTTATATCTAATGACTATTGACTGAGCTAGCCTTGACTAGAATAGGTCATAATTAGTATCATTACATAAAATTCCCTCTATGAGATAACTTTGGAGATCTCAAGTCAAAAGATCACTTATACATTCATTATAATGAGAATTTTCATAGACAAACAAGTAATGTTCGAAATAGATTTCTCATTTGGGATTAATTCAATGGACATATTATCTAATAAGCACCTACACATTTGTTAAAATATCTTTATATTTTAGTCCATAAGACCAACTATATTCTTCATAAGAAACATAAATTGTGGTAGTCTTTTTATGCTCTATTAATATTGATTTTCAATAGAACAATGACTAGTAATAATTTAGGGAAGCAACATAAATCTCATTATTATAATCTTATCAAGTTTCATTTGCAACATCTATTTATCATATATATATCTAAATATATTTAAGATAAATATGCCTATAAATAATTACGTCCATAAACTACAACCAACCGATTGGATGTAGGGTATAAACCAACAATTTCTTAATTACACTAAGCCAATCATTTAAGTATTTTATACTGTATTACCATATAACAATTATGATACTACGAGGATAATGGTTTAGTGAGAGAATTCTAAAAGATTTTCAATAGCGATCACTTACTTAAATCTGAAAACTTTCATCTTAATTATTATCATAATTAAAAGTGTTGGCCCCCGAAATTTTTCTTGTTGAATTAAGCATGATTTAAATTAATTATGAGGTTTGATGGATAAAGTTTTGGAGCTACTTGTTATGTAAATGTTAGTAGGATTTTATTATATGGTTTGG
>JAOTAZ010000218.1:17461900-17477036 GCA_025629785.1 Erythroxylum oxycarpum
GAGTGGTAGTTTAGGGTCATTTGATTATGAATCATATGACATGTGTGAATCTTGTTTATTAGGCAAGATGACTAAGTGACCCTTTAAGGGAAAGGGTGACCGAGCAACTGGAGTATTAGACCTAAAACATTCAGATGTATATGGTCCGATGTCCATCAATGCCAGAAGTGGCTTTCTTTACTTTATTACCTTTATCAATAACTATTCTTGATATGGGTATCCGTATCTGATGAGATACAAATCTAATGCATTTGAAAAGTTCAAACAATTCAGAAATGAAGTAGAAAACTAACTTGGGAAAGGTATCAAGACACTGCGATCCGATCAAGGAGAGGAATACTTAGACCAAGAATTTTTAGATTATCTTAGAGATAATGGGATTTTATCTTAATGAACTCCACCTTACACACCACAACATAATGGTGTGGCCGAAATAAGAAACTGAACCTTGTTGGACATGGTATGGTCGATGAAGGGTTTTGCAAATTTACAAAATTACCAAAATCCTTTTGGGGCTATGCACTCGAGACAGCTGTTTATTTGCTAAATAAAGTTCAATCAAAGACAGTTGATGTTATTCCATACAAGATGTGGACTAAAAAATACCTATCTTTCTCATTTAAAAGTTTGGGATTGTCCGGCTTATATGAAGCTAATAGAGTCAGATAAGCTTGATGCGAAGTTTGATCAGTGTTTGTTCATAGGATATCCTAAAGAAATAATGGGATATCAATGTTACCTTGCTGAAGAACAAAAAGTGTTTATTTCAAAATAATGGGATATCAATGTTACCTTGCTGAGGAACAAAAAGTGTTTATTTCAAAGCAAGCTGTCTTTTTAGACAAAGAGTTTCTCTTAAAAGAAGACAGTGGGAGCAAAATTGAACGTGAAGAAGTTCAAGATACTAGAACAGGCGCGGATCAACTTCCTGAACCTGAGACTGTGACTCATACAAATGAAGTAACAGTTCAACCTTCTTGAACACAGGAAGTTCGTAGGCATGTAGGATACGCTCTGTTCCCAAGTGATATTGATTTCTTGTGATTGAACATAATGATGTGTTGCTCATAGAAGATAATGAGCTTACAACATATGAAGAGGTTTTGAAGAGTTTAGAGTTTGAGAAATGGCTTAGCGCTATGAAAGCATAAATGGATTCCATGTATGAAACCAATTATGGACTTTGGTTGAGTCAATAAAACCCATAGGGTGTAAATGGGTTTTCAAAAAGAAAACCGACATGCATGGTAATGTGATTACCTATAAAACAAGGCTTGTGGCCAAAGGTTTCCATCAAAGACAAGGGATTGACTATGACGAAACCTTCAGCCCAGTAGCAATGCTTAAATCCATTAGGATACTCCTAGCCATTGCCACTCATTATAATTATGAGATATGGAAAATGGATATGAAGATACCTTTCCTAAATGAAAATCTAGTTGAGGATGCGTATATGACAAAACTAGAGAGCTTCCTCTCTTATGATGGAGAAAAGGTATGCAAGCTTCATAAATCCATCTATGAATTGAAACAAGCATCTAGGAGTTGAAAAATCCGCTTTGATGAGATAATCAAAGAGTTTGGTTTCTCACAAAATCTGGATGAACCATGTGTGTATAAGAAGGTTAATGGGAGTGTAATCGTATTCCTTGTGCTATATGTAGATGACATATTATTACTAGGAAACGAAGTCTCTATGCTACAATCTGTGAAGATTTGGTTATCCAAACAATATGCCATGAAAGATCTCGGTGAAGCAACTTATATCCTGGGGATAAAGATTTAGATATAGATCGAAAAGATTGCTTGGTCTTTCATAATCAACGTATATAGACAAGATGTTAAAGAGGTTTAGCATAGAGCAGTCCAAGAGAGGGTATCTTCCTATAACTCATGGGATAACACTCTCAAAATCTATGTGTCCTAAGACATAAGATGAGAGGATGCGCATGAATATGATCCCGTATGCATCTGCAGTAGGATCTATCATGTACGTTATATTATGTACAAGACCTGATGTATCATATGCTCTAACTGTTACGAGCAGATACCAATCAAATCCTGGTGAGGGTCATTGGGTGGCTATCAAGAACATCCTCAAGTACTTATGAAAGACTAAGGATGTTTTCTTGATATATGGAGATGGAAATCTAAAAGTGTGAGCAAGCATACAAATGTTAGTTTTCATTCTGATAAGGATGATTCCAAATCCCAATCAGGTTACATATTCACATTGAACGGTGGGGTGGTCAGTTAGAAGAATTCCAAACAAGAAATGATTGTCGATTCAACAACCGAGGCAAAGTACATTGCAAGTTCAGACATAGCAAAAGAAGCAGTTTAGATTAAGAAATTCATTACTGAACTTGGTATGGTTCCTAGCAGTGATGGCCCCATACAGTTGTATTGTTACAATAATGGGACTATTACGCAGGCGAAGGAACCAAGGTCTCATCAACGATCCAAGCACGTACTCCACAGATATCATTTGATCAGGGAGATCATTGGTCGAGGTGATGTACAGATAAAGAGAATTCTCACCGAGCAGAATATTCTTGATCCATTGCCATTGTCATATAATAGCTTTGATTCTCATGTACTCACCTATGGTATTAGATATCAAGGCGACTGGCTTTAGGTCAAGTGGAAGATTTGTTAGAGTAGTAATCTAAACGCAATTGCCTTTAGCGTGTTTTATACAAAGTTGTATATAGACTTTATTTTTACTGATAAAGAAAGGCATATTACCCTAATTTGGTGTTCATTATTTATGAATTGATATTGATCTATAAGAAAATTAATGAAGTCCATAATATATGATATAGCATGAAGAAAATCATAATGTGATCATACTACTGAGATTCCTATCATGTGCAATTATGTCAATATCTAAATTATCCCTAGTCATAAGATTAATGAGACTGAACATTGTTAATTTGAATAGACTAGCACATGTTAAACTCCTTGATCTGATCAAGTAGTATATCTAAGAAACTGTAAAAATAAGATGCTTAGAGTTGAGACGTGGATGCTTACTAGAGATAGTAAGTACATTGGATCACCTACCATGAGATCATCACATAGATGTCCTATTCTAATGTTAGTGATAATCTCATCATAGCAATGGTGTAAGTATCCTTAAACTTGAGGTAGTCAAAGATATCTTGGATACTGATTCTGTGCTTTGACTCTATTTTTTGTTGCCTTTTAGAGGTCACTAATAGGGTGGTGATTGAGTGCAACTTGAGGTATTCGAAGGCAATTGAGTAGCAAGTAAAGAATTCACCACTTCTGTGATAACAGAAGATTATACCCACAACCTCTTGTCGGGGTCATTACTTTGAAATCTTTGGTCGGAGTACATGTGTCATGAAGAATGTCTTCATTGACATATAAAGGAATGAGTCCCAGGAAGAGAACTGATATCACTTAAGCTAGATTTGACGTAGTCAGTCTAGTGAGAGTTGACACTTTGCCCATACTCATAACCAAGTGGGATATAACATGGTAAAAGGACAAATTGAACAGGAATTATCTATGGGAGGGTTCGTGAAATGGTTAGTGACGAGCATGGGTTCGTTTGTCAAATCACCTACTGTTCGGTCAATTGGAGCTCATGATGTATTGCTAGATGCTGCTCATGACTTGCTTGGATTAAGTGTTAATCCAAGTAGATAACATAACCAGGAACCTAATAATTCACACGCATATGAGTAACTCAGAGAATTCATAAAATGGTTTTGGATAGAGATCCATTATATGGAGATCAATAGAACCAAATCGATCCTGAAGAGATCAAGATATGCCCCGATGAGATCGTGACATCGATATTGCTTAAAAATGTCTCTGGTGTTTTTTCCACACCTAGGATCCGGTAGGATCGACCCCAGAGTAACTGGACCATCTCAGCATTATATACATATATATATAAAAGATATGTGCAATGTGGAAGATGAGAGAGGCTTCTTCAAAAGGCGATGCATTTATTATATTTAAATGATAAAAGAAAAAAAAAGGCAAATAAGATGATGATAATCATGAAAATGGTTAAGTAAGCAATCTTCACGATTCTCACCTTATTTTCCTCATCTTTCTCATCATCTTCTTCTTCATTCTCTTTCACAGTTTTGCTCTCCATAGAACAAAGAAGAGAGCTAGCACTCTTGTCTTTGTTTTAGCCATTTCTGGACCAAGGAGTTTGATTTGGTTAATTTATCCAATCTCTGTGTGGATACCGTTGGAGACGAGTAGAAGATCGAAGAACGAAAGAGACTACACACAAGGTACATGGTTATTATATGAATGATTGATTTATGTAAATGCCATGAATTTATATATATATATATATGTTATGAACATGTATGTGAATTGGGAATTTTCAGCTAGGTTTAATGTTATTTTCTTGTATAGGCACATAGATCTTGGACTTCGGGAAAGTCCCAAAATAATTTTTTTGTTTTCCACACCACGTGTATTGATGCATGCACCGGAATTTTCCTACATCCATTGGTTAATTCTTCCATTTATGTTGTCCAATATGTGTGTGAGTGTGTGTGTTATGAACATGCATGTGAATTGGGAATTTTTAGCTATGTTTAATGGTATTTTTTGTATAGGCACATAGATCCTGGACTTCAGGAAAGTCCCAAAATAATTTTTTTGTTTTCCGCACCGCATGTATATGATGCATGCACTGAGATTTTCCTACATCCATTGGTTAATTCTTCCATTTGTGTTGTTCAACAATGGTTTGCAGTCATCTGCCTGTATTTTCCTTTAGGATATTGGCACTCCTAAGTATTTGAGAGGTAGATTCCCTTGTTTCAATCCTATCTCGATAGCCTCTAGAGCTTCATCTTTATTAGAATTATAAGATAAATGGAAGGAACTCTTTGAGGGGTTGCTTCTCAATCTATAAAACTCTGGAAACTCCTTTATTGTTTGCATAAATATATTAATAAAGCTTTTATTAGCCTAGCAAAACAATAAGAGGTCATCAGTAAAAGCAAGGTGAGTGAGCTTCATACCCTTACATCTACGGTGATATTTGAGTTATATTCTGGTACTTATTGTCCTAGTAAGAAGAGTAGATAGTGCTTCTATGTAAAATACAAATAGGTAGGAGATAGGGGATCCCCTTGCCTTAATCCTCTTCTATCTTTGATTAACCTGGTTGGCTCTCTATTGACCAAAATTCCTAACATTGCAATTGTTACACATTCCTTTATCTACTCTCTAAATAATATAGGATAGCCAACTTATTTTAAAATGTTACAAAGAAAACACCAATTGATATAATCATAATCCTTAGCTAGATCCATCTTGATTGTGCAATTCTTCCTCTTCCTTTAGGAATGATAACCTTCAATCAATTCCTAACAAAGTAAGATGTTGGTAGCCAACGACCTCCTTTTTAGAAAAGCATTATGCTCCTGACTAATGATCTCTCGTAGGCTCCTTTTTATCTTATTTGTCAAAATTTTAGTCATTGTTTTATACAGGATGTTGCAACAAGCAATAGCCATAAAATGGTTTAATCTTGTTGCATTAATTTGTTTAGGCACTAGACACATAAAGGTTTTGTTCCATTCCTTAAAGAGAGTTTTGTTATCAAAAAACTCTTGTATTACTTCTGTCACTTCCACCCCCAAAATATCCCAATTTTTCTAAAAAAACATGCCATTATACCCATCTAGTCCTGGAGCTTTATCTGGGTGCATTGAGAAAATAGTCTCCTTGATCTCCTCACTTATTACTTCTCTAACAAGTTCATCCTTATTTTGATCACTCAATTGTTTAATATCAACTATCACCTCTTTTGGAATCTTTTTAACTCTCAGGTCAGTTCATATTGCTTCGAGAAGTACTTAAATACTAGTCTTTTTTTTGCTTTCCCAATTTTCATACTTCACTCTAGCTTCATCTTCTAGGAACTTGATGACATTCTTGTTTCTTCTAGCTAAGATGGAGCCCATGAAGAATCTAGCACATCTTCCCCTCTCCTTCAACCATATCATTCTTGATTTATGTCTCAGCAACATATTGGTGTCTATCAATATTTAATTATAACTTGCAATCAATTCAGCTTCCTTTCTCTTTAGCTGATGCTCCTTAGGTCTGGATAATAAGCTTTTTTAACAATCTTTTAGGTCCTCCAGTGCTTTGTCAATTCCACTCTATTCTGGCTTTTGTGTATTTTTACTAAGTATCTTCAATTGACCTCTCAGTCTCTTCAGTTTTGCATTCAGTTTGTAGCTTCAAAAACCTAGGATCTCAGTCTCCATTCCCTGTCTAAATGTCTCACTGAAGCTTGGATGTTATATTAGATGGTTTAAAATCCTGAATGATGCACTCCTTTTTGACCCACTATTTGTCAAATCCACAATACATAGGCTATGATTTGAGATATTGGGTTCCTCAAAAGTTGCACAACTTAAGGGGAACTATTCTAGCCATTGACCATCTACCAAACATCTTTCAAGCTTCCTCATCAAATACCATTCTCCATACTATTTATTATTCTAAGTAAGCTCAATTCCATAACACTCCAGATCAGACGACCCCATGTTTTTCCCCTTCCCCTTTGGTTTCAGTATGTTTTAGACTATAATTAAAATCTCCAAGAACTGTCCACGATTTCTTTATGAAGCTACTGACCCTTTTCTAACTTGGTCCATACTCCTTATCTAAGAAATTTGTGATTAGTTATATAAACAATTGTTATCGCTATCTCAATACCAGTTTCTTTTAGGAGTATATCACAGTTTATTAATTGTTCATTCTCAAACCTATTCACCATTTCTACCTTCTAAGGATTAAAGCCAATAATTACTATACCATTCATATGATAAGCATGATTTGTAATCACCTTCCATCCCTTGTCTAGGAACTAAAGGTTGTTCTCCATCTTGTCCTTCTTTATTTTAGTTTCCACTAAACCAACAAAATCTAACCTGCTTCTTTTAATTAAGTCCTTCACTGCAAGTTGTTTATTAAGGCTATTAAGCCCTCTAGTATTCCATGCAGCTATCTTTATCATTTTTTTCTTTTTCACTATCCTTTTCTTCCTAGACTTCCTATTCATCCAAGATGTGTTTGAACCCATTTCCTATTTTTTTCCTAACACTTCTCCTCTTTCCAACATAAAAGTGCCTACCATTTAATCTTCTATGCCCTTTTCCAACCTCATTGACTTGTCTCCCTTTTTTGGACTTAAAGATGATCTCCATTTTCCCTTCCTGCTTCTTCTGTCTAACATTATGATATTCTCCTCTGCTACTATAGTTTTCTAAAAAGCTTACTTCCCCTTTTGATTGTCCTCCCTTTCCATTCCCTGCTCCATCTGTCTTACACTATGATTATTCTCCACTACTACTGTATTTTTCTCAAAGGCATTCTTCCCCACCTGAATTTCCTCCTCTACATATGTAATTTCCTCATGTACTTGCTTTCCCTCTTGAGTGCTCACGATTAGTTCTATAGTTTGCTCTTATCTTTGCTTCCCTTCTTGGTCAACCTTCCTTCTCCACACTTGTTTTTCCTCTCTAGTCTTAGGTTTCCACATTTAGGTAATTCCTATTGTGTCTTCCTCTAACTCTCCATTGTAATTCAACTTCATAATATGAAGTTTATCCGACAGTTTTTTTCAATATATGCACATAATATATACATGTCTTAGCAAACCTAATGGTTTTCCTATTTTACTTGTTATATAGCTCATACCCTCAACAGACCAATATTCTAATGGTACCTTATGTATGTTGACCTACAATGGAACTGACTCCAATTTGTTCCTGTCCAGCGTGAACCCTCGGATACCATTTCTTGATGAGAAGTGGATGACCCAAAACATGTCATGGCCTTTCTTCAAGCACCTTCTGTGCATTCTCTACTGAATTGAATTTAAATACGAACAACCCATCTTTGTTCATTATAATGTTCACCAGCCCTTTACTCCTCCATGTTGCATTGGCCCATCTTTGTACAATTGGGAATTTCAACCTCTTCTCGAGGAAGAATCCCACTAGTGACGTACAGCTTTTTCTAGCACTTTGTTGTAAAATCTCCATAGGAGCCTAGATAGGGGGTTCAATATCAGTTTTCACATACCTCAGTTTCTCCCATGTTCTCTGTCTCCTACAATAGTGCTTCATTTGGTCTTCTCCTTAATCCCATTTTCCTCTCTTAAAATTGGCCTATCTAAGGTTCCTTCCAGGGCTGAAAATTCTAATTGATTAAGTAGGGCGAATAGGTTAGGTTTATTTTGTTGTTTCATTGAGTGGAGGAAGCTTGGTTTAAGTTAATTTGGTTGTTGGGTGTTAGGAAAGGCTGTTGGCAAAATGTTGGTGTAAGACAAGGGTTTTTGAAGATTGGGGAAAAATGGATTATCAAGAGAGTGTTTAATGGATAAGGCTAGAGTTATTGGGAGAGTATTTAAGAGATAAGGGGCAAAGCCGTCGGGGGAAGAGCGGTTGGTTGGCGGGAGATGATGGTTGAAAGTTTATGTTTGTGGGCGGTGGGTCACAAGACAAGGTTGTCAAGAAAGGAAAAAAGGTCGTCGTAAGGTGTTAGGACAAGGGTGGCAATGGATGGGTTGTTGGGATTTGAGATGGAGGCAAGCTATCGGGATGGTTATCGGTGAAGAGTTAGATGTGGCGGTTTAGGGCAAGGAGACTCTCATCTGGGTCAACTAACAAATTATTTATAAGGCATAAAGTAACATCTTAGTTTTTTTATTAAAAAAACAAGGTAGACATAGCATGACATTTCCATACTAATAATAGTAATAAGCTTCAGTTACGGGCGGGTGGCTAAATTGAGGCATGAAATTTAGAACAAATGACTATGAAAAAGGAGAGTACACACTTTGAAGTGAAACCTACTAATGTAGTTACTGTCTAGAATGAGACAAGATAAATAGATGCAACACAACTTTTTTTTTTATTATCATTTTTAATCTAGGATCTTTGATAGTTAGAGGACCACACAGAATTTACTATTACACTTACTTATTGAAGAAGAAAAGGACCTTCGCTATCTCGATTCTCTACCTCGACAGCATTTGATTATACTAAATACACTAGTAATGAGGATTCAAATCATCTGTGTCATTTTTTTCTGTGCCCTTTATTAAATGGGTTAGATATTATTGGAACAGAGAACATAGAAAGGACAAAAATAACAACAACCAGGGGGATTTGAAGCCTGGTAATAAAACGTACCACCCTAAGCTAGGCCAACCTGTTTTTGCTTTCACATTATAAGTCAAAGCTCATATCTAACCTAAGCATTTCTCAGCTTGAATTTTAATAATTAAGTGGGACCGGACCAAACCAAATCACTTTAGAAAAGAGTACTACGAGCAGAGTCCTTTCCATTTGTAATTCCAAAGGCAATCCATCCCATCCCACCTCATTTTATTTTGGTGCCTGAGGTAACACGTGTTAGATGGATATAAAAGAGAAATTAACAATTTTCGAGATTAGAGATGTCAATGGGTGGCTTGGTAAGCCCGGATGGGTTGGTCCACAACCCGATTTGTCATTTCTTTTTGAAAGAAAATTTTCAAATTGACGTGGTTTTGAAAATAACAATCAGGTCACAAGCCTGACTGTTAACCCACAACTAATCCAATCAACTTAAGTCAGGCCAAACCGGCCTTTTTGAACATCTCTACTCCGGTCAAAGTTCAAAAAGCATCAAATTGACGGGCGTCAGTGTTTTCAAAAATCCTCCCATTAGACTACGACAGCTCCTTGTCAATGTCAGTGACAACACTGTTACCTAACCAAAATAATCCAAAAGCAAAAGGAAACTGGATGGCAACTCCTAATTCTTTACACCATCCTGAAAAATGTGTGCTCAATTAGAAAAATAAGAAAGAATTTTCAAGTAAAATAATTCAATCTGAAGCCATCGAGATTGTACCACTGGAGGAGATCCTTCCATGGCTACCATTACTGACACATAGAGACAAAGCTCTCTCCAAATTGGCAACGATATCCGTCATTGTTGGCCTGTCTTTTCCTTCCAAATTCACGGAGTGCATTGCCGTGTAGGCCACCAGCTCCACAGCCTCCGTTTCATGAAGCTCCGGGGAACCAACTCTTGGGTCCAAAATCTTCACCAATTCATTCAGCATGATCTTAGGGACTGCAAAATCTACTATGCTCGTTGGTGTGCCTCCACTCTCTTCATTCGCGATTATTGCTCTCTTCCCTGTCAAAAGTTCTAGTAATACCACACCAAGACCGTACACATCGCTCTTTGCAGTCAATACATTTAGACCGTAATACTCGGGATCAATGTAACCTACTGTTCCTGCTGCTTTCATCGGTCTGTAATGCCGTTCTGATTCAGGACCCATCAAGGACAATCCAAGATCAGAAACTTTGGCTGTCCAATTTGTGTCCAGTAATATGTTTGACGACTTCACGTCTCTGTGTATTATTGGTGGAACTGCATAATTGTGCAGATACTCGATCCCTCTAGCTGCATCTAACGCAATCTTGATTCTCATTTTCCACGAATTTATAACACTGCTGCTCTTCTCCACATTGTTCTTATCATGTAAATGATCGTAAAGAGCACCATTCTTCATGTATTCATATACTAAGAGTCTCTCATCGCCATCTTCGCAATAACCAACAAGCCTGACCAAGTGTTTGTGGTGAAGCCTCGACAGAAATGCCAATTCCGATTCGAAAGCACTCTCTTTCTCCTGAAATTTCTTGGTCTTTCTGTCTGTTTCACCTCTTTTGATTGCCACTTCGCGACCATCCTCTAATTTACCTCTATAAACAACACCAAAACTCCCTCCACCAATCCTGTTCTCGAGTGAGAAACCATTGGTAGCAGCAGCAAGCTCTGCGAGACTGAATTCCTCAGCTCGATCTGCGTGCTTTGACGAGGTTCCACTCCTCTGACGCCTCATTGCTCGTGAGCTCTGACGCCTTATCGTGGACGATCGAGAGAGAATACTAGTGTTTGATGTAGTGCCACCATTGGAACCGCCTCTAGTGATTGTTGGTTGAACTGAATTATGCACTTTTTTCTTGCCAAAACAAGTTCCAGTCCACAAGCAATATATAACACTACAAATGCCAGCGAATGAACCTATTGATCCCACAACAGCAAACACCAATAGCCCTGTTGTCAGGGTCTTTGATCGTCTTGACCGAGGCAACACTGACGGTGAAGGCGGAGACAAAGTTGTAGGAATCGTAACGTTAAACTCACAACGCTTGCAAATATTCCCAGAACCACCACAGAGTCTCTGAGAATCGGCATATAAACCACATTTAGTACAAGAAGATTTAACACACGGTCCAGGGAGGGTTTCGGGCAAGTTAATCCGACTCTTACCGGACCAACCTGGTCCCCAACAAATTACAGAAAAATTCGAAGCTGTCAAACCACAAGTGAAATTCGAACCTGAAACAATCGACTCAAAGAAAACACCTTCCGTCACATTAACCTCGTACTGTCCACCCCCTCCCCAACACACGACAGATTGATTCATTTGTCTGATTGCGCAACTATGATTCGCTCCAAGAGCCATTTGCGAGTATTCCAGCGCATAATTCGAAGGAATATTTAACTGACCAGACAAATTATCACCTTTACAAACCAAAAAACCCGTAGAATTCACCCCACACGCATGTGAACCACCAACCCAAATATTCAACATTGACATGTTCCTAAACTCTGACTCTATCCCACTTGCGACAATTGAATTGCTACCCCAACACCGAATTCTTGCAACGTCCATCAAAACCCCACAACAAAACCCGAACCCGCATGAGATTGACTCAAACTGATCGCCACCTGTCGGCGATCGTAGGCCATCGTCTCCTCTCCAGCACATAACAGCCCCGGTAACATTGAGGCTATTTGTGTCGTTTAAAGTGGCGCAAACTTGATTATCCCCAACAGCGAGATTTTGTACTACAACGCTCCGGTTATTATAGACTCTTCGTGGGTCGAAAAGAGAGGAGTTGACGGCGTCCCAGCATAAGAAAGCATAACCACTGTCACGAACCCCGCAGAAGAAGCTTTCCCCGCCGGAGATTGAGGAGAAAGAGACGTTGGGTTGGACGGAAATCATTCGACCACCGCGGTGGCAAATGACACTCTGGCTGGACTTCCCCGCCCTGATGCCGCAGACGGTGGCGGACCCAGAGACGACGGCGATAGTTGAACCAGAGCCCAAGGCATGGGTGAAATGAGAGAAAGATAGGAAGGTGATAAAAAAACAGATGATAAAGAAGGAAACAGAGGAGGAGGGAAAAGTTGATTTCTTCATCTAAAAGAGCAGTGGTCGGCGGCGTAATTGATGGTGGTCTCTAGGTAGCTCCGCTTCATTGATGTAGACTGTAGAGAGAACAGAAAATGTTAGGAGCAGAAAGAAAAGAATGAGCTTGTAAACGCTGATTAGTTATTACAGAGAGCAAGAAAGGAAGAGACTGTTTACGTTTGGTCCAACTTAACAAACAAAATTACATAACTGATGATTGTTTTGAAGAAAGGAAAGACGTGATTATGTGAAATGATGCTTGTTCTGGTCTAATTGTTTGGTTTGTTTTCTGTATTTGGAAACTCACTCGGCTCTACATCTAAGACCAGCCATTATGGCAACTATATCAAAGGTTAGCATTAAAATTATATCCTATTGTACATATCGAAAATAAGGAAATGAATGTGAGTGCTCGAGAACTGTTTAATTAACCTTGCAAACTAACTTGTTTACGGTCGAATAACGCGAATTTGAATTTGACCGAAGAGACGGTCCATGGGTTTCTTTTCATGGCTACTGGTCAAGCAGGAATTGGGTCTTCAAATTTTGGTTAATTTCTTGAAACTGTAACTCCAAGCAACCCATATTGATTGGTTACTCTTTTGCCTTTTAATTATGGTTTTCCTCCGCAGCCAAAGTTTGGGTTGTAATTTAAGGTAGAGCTTGAGCACTTCACCTACGCCACCTGATGGGTCAACTTGGTTTGGTTATTGTTTGTTTGTCTCAATTTTTGACCATAAAATTGGTCGTGCTTTTCATTGATAAAGAAGTTGGGATATTGTTTTGGGCACATAATTTGCGACTTTTTTGAGTGGGAATGTGTAATAATAAAATAGAGATGGTAACATTTCAAGATTATGTTGCTTTCATACCACTCCTCCTGTAATGTAATCATAAAATAGACGTGGTAACATTTCAAGATTATGTTGCTTTCATACCACCCCTCTTGTGAATCTTATGCTTTTCTTATTTTGAAGTCATAAGATTTAAATACACAATTAAACTGGAAAGATAAAATATTTAACATTTAAAAGTTTAATCACCGATATAAAATTTAAAATAAGATTGAAAAAATAAATTAAAGTGGACACTGAGTGAGATTATGAAGAACTACGGACACATTATCCTTCAACTAACTATCAGGTACAAACTGAGTTCCTTTTAGTTGGCTTGCAACAGAACTGGTCCGTTATGTATTTCATTTCATCTATACAACACACAGAGCATAATGCTAGTTTAGATATAATTATGGAGACTATTACATTAAACACAATTTGCGTGACTCCAACTCTCTTGAAAAAATACCTGACCGGAAGTAACAAGAAGGCGCTCATTCGAGGTAAGAAGAACCCTTGAGTGCTTAAACCAAAAACAAAACGATGAGGCGTTATAGATACTCCAAAGGTCGTGGAAACTATTGAATTATGTAGGTTTACATTCGAGAAAAGGAATCGTATCTAAACGTGGACAATATCTAAAAAATGAAAATTAAGAATCAAAACTGACACTCTTGCCAACAACATATCCAAGTAAAGTAGTGTTTCATTTTGGTAAGCGATCCTGGGCACAGAATTCCATCGCAACAACATATCCAATGTTTTGTTGGTTACGCTATAAAAAGATGGAATGAATGTTATTTTGGAAACGAAGAGAACCACCAAATTATTTTGGGAAGTGCTTAGGTAAAGGTTGGTCAAATTGGAGGTACGAATATATAAAAGAAACTGAACGAGCATTGGTGCACAGCACAGCGAAGCTGCTAATGGGTGCAATCATAGTTGTTGAACAAGATGAGAACAATGTGGACTGGATAAGATATATTCTATTCTAGTTTGTCTTTCTAAATTTTTTTAATTGGAGGAACATACGTATGTGCATACTTTACAGCCAAATAGAAATGCTGGTCTCCAAAAGTTGTAAGATTTGGCAATTTGATTGTGCCAGACGATCATATAACCTCCAATTTTCCCATTACCATTAATTGGATTTGGAAGTGGAAAAGCATATAAAAGTTATAACAGGAGAAAAGTTTTAAATTGAGAGTGACACTAGTATCATATTTGTGACTGTAAAGTATAAAAGGAGAGTGACACATATGCATGGAAGTTGCTACATTATTTTATATATATTATTTACAAGAAAAAAAAAAGAAAGGAATAATACACTCGATTGATATGAACTTTTTATGAGTATGACTTTCAAGAAAGACAGACTATACTCAATTACAGAAACAAGAAAGGGGAGCGTAAGGGATACAATTCTTGGACTGGAAAGTTAGCCTTTTGTTTGACTCGTGAAATCTTCACAAACAGAGATGAAAGCTTTAGGATGGTTTTGTGGGAAAATGCGCAAATTGTCCAAACCTTTATAAATATACTCTTTGATCCAATCAATTGTCGACTTTACAAAGCTACCGCCGCCCACGTGCCATGCTTTGCATTGCCTCTGCCAGACAAATTGCAGTCTTCCAAGTGTTGCGAAGTTCGTAAGACGTCAGCCCGTGGTCCAGGGTTAGCAAGCCAAACATGATCCAACCACCGTCTTGACACCGTCAAAATGGCGGAGATTATTGAGGTTTACAGCACCTATTTTTATTATTTTGTTATTATTTTATTTTATAAGCATATAAAGCAATGTTATAAATACCGTATCGAGCTCGGTATCGGATTGGGCTCTAGAACGAAACTATACCAGTACCGGTCGGTACTGGTACCGTTTCGAGATATTTTTAAATTTATAAAATAGTCCCTAAATTTTTTTAAAATTACAAAATAGTCCATATTGATATATTATATAGCTGTATTGTATACTTTACGAGTTTACTGTTTACATCAACCATGC
>JAOTAZ010000218.1:17670926-17685045 GCA_025629785.1 Erythroxylum oxycarpum
TGTGATTTTTAGAGACAGGGTTGATGTAAACTTACAGTACAACTGTATAATATGAAAATAAACTATTTTGTAATTTAAAAAAAATTTAGGAACTATTTTATAAATTTTAAAAATTACCGAAACGGTATCCGATATTGGCCGATACTGGTACAGTACCGTATCATAACTCAATATGGTACTAAGTCCGGTATGTTATTCACAACATTGGTACACGCCTGTATTCATAACATAGATGACCATATGTAACGATCATATAACTCTCTGTAATTGTGTATACCTTCGATCTAGTCTAACCTACAAGAGAACATTCACTTATACGATTGTATGTTGCAAAAAAAAAAAGACGTATTTTTAAATATAAAAAAGGGAAAGGTGTGAGTTTCATGAGAGAGCAGCCAAAAACACCAAAAAGTGAAGAAAACATATTAAAAGCAAGTAGAAAAATATTCTCTTCCTTTTTTTATAATTGTTTTTGGGGTTAGTTTGAGAACTTGTTAATTGATATATGAACTTTGTTTTAATCCTAAAACTTAGTGAAACAAGTTGCAATTGTGAGGCTAGATATTATTTTGAGCAAGGTCAATTGCTCAAAATTAAATTTGATAAGTTCTTATTTGAATTTAGTAAATCTACTTATCAATTTGGCCCATAAAATTTTCCTCTATATTAAAGAATTTTTAATGTAAATCTTAATGTTTGCTTACTTCGAATTCACACTAATCTGTTAATTCTTGAAAAATATTTTTGCTGTTGTCACACTTTGATTGACTTTTAGAGTTGTTCTATTGACCGCCAATACAAAACACAACTTTGGAATAATCAAGTCCTTAGACAACTATATGATGCTTTTCCATCTCAGATGGATAATTCTTTCAAGTGACCATCTGGAATAACCAATTAACTAACACTAAGAACGAAAAACGTGGACGCATAGGAACCAGTAGTTTGAGTGCTCTGTATCCTAATGAGTTACTTGTACAATCATAACATACGCATATATATCTGATCTTTTTTCTTTTTTGGTATTACTGACATGTACAATATGCTCAGTACTTGTGCTACATTAGAATTCAATATATGTACGGTGAATCACATTAATTGGCATCTTTAAAGAATGGTCGAAAATAGTATTGCTTCTTACGAAAAGTCATGGTGTTTAATCAAATCGAAGAAACTTCTTACAGAACCGATCGTCATATGTTCCACCATTTACGTTTCTCCATCTGTTTCGCAAGTTCATGCGCCATAGAGGCAAAGTTTTCAGCCCCATTCCGTAATTCCTCACTGCGTAGGCTCAACCTCTGGTTTAAATCACAGGAAAGCAAAACATCGTAAAGCTTCTATACCACTTTTGCAAAAACTCAACAGGAATATGTATTCGTGCATAATTCATCATCTTATAGACCACATGGACAAAACATCATATAATTCCCTATTAAGAAGAGAAATTAATAACTAAGTAGCACTACAGCTATGAACTGCTCAAACCATCTAGCTGATAAAGAAGACAATAATAAGGTTCTAGCTCTCAAAAACAGGTGTCTAGATTCCTAAATGAGTCACATTTGATTAGGTTAGGTTGTCTTCAACCAATGATAGATATTCTTAGGTTGTGTTCAGTTGTTAGAATTTTGTAAATAGTTAGCTGCTCAAGTTACCAATCATACATTAGGCATCACTTCGAGAGCCATAAAGACACAGCTAATTTTGCTGTCGAGAGGATAAAGTAAGCAACAATTCTATGGTACCTCGAGTTTTTCTTGCCTTTCTACAAGCTTGTCTCTTGCATGCGCAGCTGCAGTAGAGGCATCCTGGAATGATTGACCACTATATTAGACAAGAAAAACAAAGAGTAGAGCCACTGTCCTAAATATGCAGATACAATTACCTGTTTCCTATACTTGGCCTTAATTTCTTCTGCCGTTCTCAATGTTGGCTTAAAATCAGTACTTGCACCTTCAAACAATTTCTCCCTTTCTGTTCCCTTATCTTCAGCATGACAACAAGACTTAAGTACATTCTAGTCGAGAAAATAAAATCAACCAGAGTACAAGGAGATTTAGAAGATACCACTTGTATCATTGTTGCTCTTTTCAGATAAAGGTTCAACAATTAAAGGTTCTTTGATATCTATATCAATATCATCTGCAAAAAGCAGTAGGAAGTCAGAAAAGGGGGTCGACCATTACAATATAAAGATGGATGGATAGGAGATATTGAACCTATGCCGAGCTCCAGAACTTTTTGATAGTCTTCAATGGTTGTGGAAGGCTTTAAGAAGGGAGGGCTGGAAAATATGCTCTCTAAACTTTTAAGGTCAGTTTTACAAACTTCAGGATGAAGTTTCACATTGTTTTCAACCTTCCCTGCTTGGAAGCTCTTGACAAAGTCACCTAAAATACCTGGAGCAGGACCCTGTGCAAGAGAAGTAAATACAAATTCCTAACTGGTTCATGAGATAAGGTTAAACAGCCTTAACATAAATTTAAACCTGCACCTTCCAGGGGGAAGATAAAACGGCTGTTACATCAACAGCAGCTGCAAGAACTTTATCATGAAGTGATGGCAAACAGTCTGGAATCCTATATTAACCAAATACTCTCAGAAAGTGCCACAATAAGTTATCTGGAATTGGATTCAAATATGATTTATGACTTATTAAACAGCATATGCATTAAGGTAGCGGAGAGGGTATCGTCAAAGGTGAACAGATGGAGACCTGAAGTCATTTTCAAAGGCCAAAAGTGACAAAGAAGCAAATTCACATCCATTTGCCTGCAAAGAAATGTCATTTTCTACGTGTTATAACAACAACCACGCTTTGTGAATAAAAGAATAATTCATATCAATCTATGCTCTCAGCAATTACAAAAACATATGGAAATAATAAAGCAAGTACAGCTTCAATGAACTTTGCAAAGAGAACCCAAGAAATTTAAATTATCATCAAATCAAGATTGCCAGATGTTTTCAATACAGAAAAACAGATACCTGGTCTATTGCAAAAATGAGAGCAAAACACAAACCAGTATAATCTGCCCATGATCAGACGAAGCTATTGTTTTGTCCATGTTAGTCTTAAAGTTCCACCTTAGAATAGACTCTAAAGAGATTCCTCCTACTACATCAAGGTTTGGCAAAGACCTGTATCAGATGTTACCGAATAAATTATTTAAGATGCAATTACATGTGATTTAGTGGTCAGATGAACATATCATATTGCAGACTAAATAATCAAAAAGGAAGCATGAACACCTCACCTTATTTCAATGACTCCTGTCTGATACAGCACAATAAGACCACACTCTTTGCCATCCTTCTTGAAGGTTGTAGCCCAACAACATGGTTTTGAGAGATTCACTTTTTGAATAGGTTTATTATCCCCCTAGAATTAGAAAGGGTCACTTGCTAGGAAGAGCGCATTAACAAATGTGGAAACTGAAAAGTTTGTAAGATATGGCACCTCCTTCAGGGACTTCATAGAGTGTAAGAGCAATTCGTCCTCACAACAGAGTAAAAGAAGAAAATTATCCGCTCTATTCTCAGAATAAACAGATTTAGTTGAGATCCCCAAGTCAGCTTTAGTTGTCCTACTTTCACTGGCTTGTTCACACTCCACTTTACTGCTCTCAGGTGAGAAAACCAAAGGTATTTCAGCAGATATGTCAGAGATAAAGTTGCCACTTTCTGCACGGAAACCGATTTCAGAATTCCAAATGATATTATGGTAGCAAAAGGGGCGAAAACAAGGGAAAAGAAGTTAGTTGTTCTTTTAACACCAATACTTGCCTATGATATGCATCGAAACCACCATTAACTCACTTTCAGATTGTATCTTCTGAGACCAGACCTTATTGCCAGAGTTGACATCTATTGCTTCAATACTAGCATTTTTAGTCGTAACAAAAACCTCACACTTAACATGGTCTTCCAAAACTTTTGGTTCATTGTTCTCTGGATTAGATACTGAGGTTTTAGTATCTGAAAATGATTTTACAGCCAGAGATTTCACAGCTGAACTTGAACTTGGGACGCTGTCAGTAAGAAATAACACTGATGATGAACTAATATCAAGCATTGCCACCTGAAGTATGAAAACACAAGAGTCACTGTAATATCAATTAATTTAGCAGCTTTGGCAGGGTGTTGGGGGCTATTAAAGGGAACCAAAAAGCAGAAAGTAAAAATCCAACCTGACCACTAAGAAATCCCACAACAACTCTGCTTCCAGATTTTGCAAATTGCAGAGTGCATACAGGAGAGTTGAGAAAGGAAAACAAAGAAGTGCATTTGGGTCCATCCCCTTGTCGCAGGTCTTGAACTGAACAATTAGTAACATACAATTAAAACTGGAAAAGGAAAAGAAGTCCATCTCATCATAACCTTATTGATGAAATTGTTATCAATTCCTCAATGAAGTCCACAAACCTAAAACTCTTTTACCTTATTAAAACATCATATCCAACTTTTCCAAATAAAACTACAAGATAAAAATCGAAGAATCCAAAACATTACACAGAAAAATAGACAGAGAAAATAAGTATTTATTTACTGGTACCTTCCTTTCCAGTTTCTGTGACAATGTTCAAACTCTCCCCATCAGAATTCTCAATTAGTATGTATATTTGAACCTGCATACTCTCGGAGATATGAAAAATCACTATTTCCCTTAAATTTTATAAACTAAAAAAAAAGCTCATGAAAAGAAATTCATCTCTTACCATACCAAGTTCATTGCCAATGGCTAAAACTAATGTACTGGAGCAAAATTCCAGTGCAGATACAGGTGCAATTGTACCAGATACTTTTACGCCTTTCACCTGTTCATATAATAACTGTTAGTTTTCCAATCAATTTTGTCCCCATTAAAAAATATATAAATCATAGAATATTTGGAAGTTAACAAATAGTGGGAAAGAACACACCTCATCTCCTAAAACATAAAGAAGTGAAAAAGATGGAAATGTGGCATCCCATATTCTAACAGATCCATCTTGGTAACCTGCGATGTACAGTCTAGCAACCTGATAATTTTCAATATCACACTGCTGAGTGGGAACACCGCCAGTCAAAGGCCATTTACTTCGTCCTGAAGCATGCACTGTCTGAAGTTTTATAGCAGAGATTGCCTGATCAAAAAATATAGAAGTGAGGAAAACAAAAACGGATTTTCACAAATAGAAACATGTAACTAAATTCTTTACTTTAGAAGGATGGCAAATCTTATTATTCTCCGCAGCCACAGAAGCTGTCGGATTTAAAGCTTCGCATACACAATTAAATGAGAGAAACTATTCAAAGATGTAGTCAATTTACTAGAATAACTAAAAAAGAGCAACATAATCACATATTACACGTACACGTGCTAATTCTCCAAAATGATTAGAGAGTACCTCAGAAAGAGCCTTTGAAAGTTTATCTTCTTGGTTGACAGAAGAAAGTTTACCCACAGTTATGCATGGTTCAGCCATTGGTATTACCATAGGATACTGCACTGACAGCATAGAAGTTCTTCTGTCTCTATGGGATATTAAGGATGACAAGAAATCATCATCATAAAAGTCCAGCTGCCCTGGGCTTGTCAATACCAAAGCACCACTTCTTTCCTTTTCATCAGTCCTTGGTAATAGAATCATATCAGCAAACGAACCATTAAGAGTAAGATCTACTCGCGCACTGCATTTCAGACTCTGTATCCCAGGAGACCAATCAAGACTCAAAATCTGTCAAACAATAGAAGGGGTGATAATTTGAAAAAATGGACCATCCATGATCCAAATACCAATCAGGACAAACTCTACTGATCAATTGTCAATCTGACACCTTTGCACTTTTTAAATTAAGCCAATTCTCACCAATATTAAATTAGCAAATCATTCCAAACAGGAAAGGAAGAATATAAAATCCATTGTTCATTCATCAAGTAAGACTGTTATAGTCGACTCGAATACATAGTTAAAGTGCTCCCAAATACAATTCAGTGCTGAACCAAGAACTTAATGGTAACCAAAAGAAATCCATCTTGAAGGAAGAAGTTAAAATGTCTAGCATAGTCCATGTTAGCTCACATTATCTTCTAAATAATTTATTTCTTTCAACATGCCTTTCTTTCCCACAACCTTAGGAATTAGCTTTTGTTATCCATAAACAGTTCTCATATTCCCCAATGGAATCATGAGGAAGTCATTTCACATCATCCTTCATCAAGAATCTAATTGAGAGAAAAGGAAGAACATATTTTAGGAAGAACTAATCCAAGTTCAAAAGCACACCGTTAGCACTTCTTCAGATCCAATTGCATCACCTCCATAGACAAAGAGTAGACCACAAGAATCACTATGTGATCTATGGGCTGACCAATGTAAGACAATGACAGGAAGTCTTCTGTCACCCGAGGACAATTGTAGCTTAACAATATTATCTGATGATTTTTCTGCCGCTTGACCTTTAGCAGAAGAAGCAACTGATAGGTTCCACAACATTATATCCCCATCAACATAACCAACAGCAAGAATTGATCCATTGTCAGAAGCCCAGCAAAGAGAGCTTATCTCTTTATCCACTTGTTCACCATCTGATCCACTATCAGAAAAGTTGTGACTCGTACCAATGTTAGAATCAGTGAACATTTTACTCTTTAACTGTAGATCTCTATTTCCTATAACTAGAATAACTTTATCATCAGAAACATCCCAAAGGATGATTAATCCATCCTCATAAGCAATCAACAACCTGAAAAAGAATAAGTTACTCAAAAATGCATCTAGAAATAAAAAATGTAGTAATAAAAAGTACAATTATAGACTGAGAGAAATTCCAGCACGAACAAAATTAAATGTCTCCTAAGAAGACACATCAGAGGGAGAAAGAAAGCATATCCCAGTGCTTTTTCCCTATTAAAGCTAGATATATAGCATTGAACCAGTGCAAAAGCAGGATATCCTCTCACAGACTATTGAGTGAAAGAATTGAGTCAAGCTTGTCTTGCCTTTTTCCCTGGGAAGAAGGTTGTGGGAGAACTCCAACAACAGATAGATGATTGGGTGAGGACGTCCCAGATGCTTCTGTGAATTCAAGCAAAATATTGGAACTAATGATAAGTTTAGCAGCAAAGATATGAGCAGGTAAAATAAAAACAGAAACATGTCTCTGTCCAACCAAATGAGGGGGCTTGTATGTATGTCTGTGTGTATGACTTTGTGACACAAAGACAGGGGAGAAAGATATGTGACACACAAAATTGATTCAAAAGGACATCGAATAAATGTGGAGTTAAACTTTGCAAAACAGGATGAAGTAGGAAGGAATACCACCTATCGAATTTGTAGGAACATAATATGGCATAATCACAAGTTTCTGTTCTTCCACATCATACTTTAACACAGAAATCATCCCATATTCGTCTCCCAAATACCTGTTTTAGAATATAATCAGTCAAATCAAAAGCATAAAAAAGGAAAGTGGATGAGTATTCTAGTTTCAAAACTTGTACATATATCTGGAGCCATGAATAACCGAGAATGCCGTTACATTGGATTCCCATTTCAAAGAAGATGCCATAAACCGTTGCTCTAAGTCCCAAACCTGCCCATATCAACAACATAAAGCACAAATCAATAACAACAATAATAACCCAGTGAAAGTCCCGTTGATATACGTGGTCTAGGAAGGTTTAGTAGTACACAACCTTATTCCTAATTGGTAGAAAGACTGTTTTCGAAACATCAAGCAAAAAACATAAAAAGATGCAAACAAAGAATACAATAGAGATGCAAAACAAAAATGCTGACCTGTATTTCATTTTCACTTGATACACTAACTAGGAAACCCTGGTTTTGTAAGAACTGTCAGGGGAATAAAACGAAGTGTCTCAATACTGAATTAAATATAGAAAAGGAAATCATAAGTTATAGGATAGATGAACTTAAATACCTCTAAATTTTTAAATGGAACATGCTTAGAAGACACAAAAAGCCCTTCAATGTTATCACCACCAATCACTTTTATCCTGCCATCTCTACAGATAAATTTAAAGAAACATCAAAAAGTTTAAAATTACGAGGTTCAAAAGCTTGAACTGATGCCAAATCATATGTACTGCCAGAACTCAGAAGAATAGTCAGCCTCCATGCGATAAACGAGTTTGTTCTCATACACAGTTAACACAATCTCATTAATCGACATCCAACTGCTTAGTTTACATCAAAATTAAACAAATTTACTAACCAGAAAAACCACATTGAGCACTTGAAATAACTGTTTTCAGCATTCAGTTATAATTACAGATAAAGAGAATAGACTCACAATGTTCCTAGTGCAAGAAGACTCTGAATGGGATCAAAAGCCACAACAGATGCAGTAGACGGAATCCCATAGTGAACAGTGACACGCGGACTTATGTCCTCATGCATGAATTGTCCCTTTCCTACATTAGTCTGCACCAAAACAAACAACAAAATGTTCGCCAACTTCATGTAGAAGACAAAAATTAACCAAAAAATGATATACTAGATAAGCAAGGAGCTACTAATCAATAACAGGAAATCTTGTAGTAAAGATATAGAAACAGGATTCTGAAATCAGTCGATTAAGAAATGATAAAAACTTCCATTCATCAATTACAAATGTGAGGCGAACTCTGAGCTCCGGAAAGCTTATTAGGACTAACGAGGAAATTAAGAACCTGAGGCAGAGGTTGCGGTGGCGGTGCCGTCGGCGAAGGCGAGAGTTGTTTCTGTGATGGTGTTGGTGGCGCGTGATGACTGGGACTTTTCTGGAACAATCTGGCAAACATAGCGAATCGACGACGAGCGGTTGCAGATTTTTTTTTCCACTTCGATTTAGATATAAAAGCACAGAAATGATGATGATGATCGGTGATGCGAAGCTGATGTTTGAGGTTTTCTTTTTGCTCGTTTAATTGCGATTCTTAAAATTTAGTTAACATAGAAAGGGCCAAAGGTCAAAACTGAATTAATTAGCATTTAGCAGGGAAAGAATCGTGGTGTCTTGTCCAGGTTTCTAGTGATATCGAATCTCATTCGGTCCAAAGAACACACCAGTTTAATTCATGTTGGATTTGGAAAGTAGAGACATTGACTAGTTGTTCAGTTGGTAGTTACCTCCAAAGCTTAGAAACTTACGGCTAACCAAACGCCTTGTGTGATGGGATGCACTGCCAGCCGTTGATCTCCTCGCGATTCTCCCTTTTGTCACGCTCGTTCCATTATAGAAAAGAAAAAGAAAAAAGAAGCTTAATTCGTTGCGTCATGCAGACGTTGCTTGCTGGACCAGCTTCCTTTCTTTCTTCAACATTTAGAAGCAATTTAAATTTTCAAACTTTATTTCTTTCATACCATTGCCATTCAATACGTATTGTATCAATCGAAAAATGCCATTCAATACGTATTGTATCAATCGAAAAATAATATTTAAAATCGAATTATCATAACGAATTATGGTTTCAATTAGCACCGGTGGGTATGATACATACCAACTAATACTAAGTAACAGATAAAAAAAGAAAAATTTAAGGACTAAACTTTGAAAAGATTTAACTCTAACCTTAATTTCAATCCATGTCTCCTCTTGCCAGTATGAATTTGATTTCATAAAGCAAGTAAGCAATTGTCTCCTCTCCTCTAAACTCATAATGACTGCTAACTCATCATCGTTTTCTCCGTCATCGTCATCGTCATCGTCGTCACCTTCATCTTTTTTACAATCTTCTTCTTTATCGTGATTGATATAAGTTTGCGAATAAATATTTTTCAAGCTTATGTTTGATGCAAAGAGGAAATTTATATGAGAATGATGTCTTGTAATTTTTTTTGAACAATTAAAAAATATTTTAAGACATCATAATAAAGAGTACGACTTATAAAAAGTCCTGCCAAATGAGTTTCGGAAAATTTTGTCGTTGGGTTTCAAATTTATTCCAAAAATAGCTCAGCATGACTAACAACCTATTACAAACAAATTAAACCTTTCCTTTTTTTTTTAGCAATTTTGCTGGGTTTTGAGGCATTCTCGCCCTTGCATGGTTTTTGTTGCCTTTCTTAGAGGGTGAATGTCACAAACTTTAAGAGGGCTTTGCGTCACAACTCAGGTGTGCTCTCCATTCATTCATGGATCATTCATAGACTACCTGCCTTTTCCTTTATGGGGCCTCCAGAAGGTTACAGGGTGGTCAAATTGTAACCCCTACTCGATCATCCTGATCTACGATGGCATGTTAATGGTTGCCTTGTGTACATGTAGGTGTCTTTTGATTTTTCAAAGAAGGTGAAACTTGAATCTATCGGGGAACTGGTATTGGTCTTTGAACATTCTTGTCTTGTGTTCCTCCCATAAGCTAGAGGCTAGGTAAGCCAACTTTATACTAAAGATCCTCTTATCAACTTTGGATGCATGACTAATTTTGCAACACTAGTGGATTGTTTCGATTCAAGATGTTTTAGGGGACCCTATTCTACATCTTTGTACGATGTAGAGCCACATCTCAGTAGAGAAGATACAATTTAAAAAGATGTGGTCGAGGGTCTTTGTTTCCTTTTTACACAGCACACATCTATTGGGGATGCATAAGAATTTAGGTACTTTATATTAGTGGTAGGTAATCTACCCTTAATAGCTAGCCATAAGGTGTATGAATTTTTGGAGAGAGCAGAACCTTCCCATATTAGGTGGAACCATCCCACATTAGGGTCATTCATCTAAAACCGTTCTCTCACAGACTTGTTAAGGGGAGTATTTGTGGTGGAACCTTCCAAATATCTGAGTCCTTTTTTGGAACTAGGCGGTGATTGAATAGGAATTGTGTGATAGCCAAATGGGGAGGTAGGTTTACCAATCTTCTTTTGTTGGAAAGGACTAACAGGGTGTTTGTTCAACTGTTGGAATAGATAAGAAATAAAATGGTGATTCTTTAGGAATAGAATAGATGATAAATGATTATTTAGTTTGACTTATTCCTAGGAATTTCTAATGATGATGTAAAGCCAATGTTTGGTTTGAAAACATAAATTTGGAATGACAAAGGAATAACTCACAAAAAGACTAAAATATTCAAGTAGTCTCCACTAACTATATTATTATTATGATCATCATCATCATCATTATTAATTTTATTATTATTATTAATTTATTATTATTATTATGTATAATGTGGATTCTTTAAGGATATTTTTATCTTATATGTCCTTAATTTTATTCCCAACCACTTTCAATATAAACTTATAATAGATAAAGATAGAAGAGGTGATGAGTTTACTTATTCTCAAACTCAAGAAATAAGTAAAACCTTGGATTATATATTACGTATGTTTTCTTTAACCAAACAAGGGAATAACTTATTACCAAAAATGGATCAGGAATGGAATGGTTATTCCAACCAAACACCATGTAAGTGAACAATGGCTTCCTCTTAGACAGTGGTTTAAGAGGTTCCAGCTCCTGCTTGAGACTTAACACACTATAGGGGACCAACGGTCCTTCTAGAATCTGATGTTTTTCCTATTACCAACCTTGATGTAATAGCTATTAAACCATCTAACCTATAATGATTTTGAGAATATTAAGGAATGAGGTAGAGGCGTTTTCAGGGATCTGGAGGGTCCATAAATTTTCATCCTTGATGTAATAGCTATTAAACCATCTAACCTATAATGAATTTTCATCCTTGAGAAGTCTCCATGCATTTTTGGCAACCAATGTTTTGTGGATTACCTTAATAGGTATAAAGCTCAATCCACCTTGTCTATTAAGATGCATTGTTCGGCACCGTTTCTGGAACCCAACTCTTGTAGACTCATACATCTGTTGGATCCCGTTTGTTTCCAAGACCCAACAAACATACCTAACGGAGTTTCTTCAATCTATCATTTCATTACTCAAGCAACAAAGTTTGAAAGCATTGTTTACATCTCAAAAGCCACATCGTTGGCTTATTACAAAAAAAATACAAAATAGCAACTGAAGCGAAATCCCTTTAGGCTCTCGATCACTTAATCTTCTAGCTATAACCTGAGGATGGGACAGAGAGGGGGTGAGCTTGAAAGCTCGTAGGTAATAGTTTATAATAAGAAGATAAGCAAAAACCTTGAAACATTTCACTTGTCTTAAAAAAAATCTTATTGAATCGTAAAAATGCTTGCTTTTCTAAATTCTTGCCGTGCAGTCAAAGTTCACAACTTACAAAATATGAATGTATCAACTTGACAATTCCTAGATGCAATGCACAACAAACGGCTCGAGGATTCCATCGAATAGAATGAGGAAATCGAAGTTTACCCCATAAACAGAATGAGTCCATTTGGGAGCTTGTATGCCACAAACGGGCAGCCGGGAGAAGGCTCTTGTTGACGTGCACGTGATGAAAAGAATGATTCCACTCTCTCCCAAACAGAAGCACATAAGTTTGCTCAAAATCATTTTATCAATGCTTATACTTTCTCTTGATCACTTATACAAAATGCCATGACATTTTTCAAGGCATAACATAAAATGTTTCAATGCATTTCCATCTTTATTTTGACATACGTCAAAAAGTTCATATACCGAACCATAAAATGATTTTTTTTCAAATCATTCATAACAATAAATTCAAAACTTATGATGGAATTGAAATCAGGGCTTTTCTTTGATTTAATAAAAACAGTAGTGGCTTATTGATTCTATTATAAATATGTACCCACCTTAATTTCCTTGCTTAAAGACTTGACTTGCTCAAAATGCTTCTTCTCTTGTTCTTCTTGTCTCTCTGGATCCCTTCATTCTTCACCAAAAAAAGGGATCTTTGGCTCAAAAGAAAGCTCTTCTCTTCCTCTTACTTTTTCTCTTCTTGAACAACTTCAAAATTTCATTTGAAGGCTAAAGAAATTAAAACCCTAGCTTGTTTTCTCTTCTTTCTCTCTTTCATTCTTTTTTATTTTTATCTTTCTTATCTCTTTTCTCATCCACTCATTTTGCTTCTCCAGAATATTCTTATTCACGTTTTCTCCTTTATTTATAAGCAAGACAATACTTCTTCTTCCAATTATGTCCTTAATGAGTCCAAAAAGTTCATTTTATCCTTCTTTATAGGATTATGTTCTTTCAAACTTAAGTGTCTTGCCAAAAATACCCTTGAACATTCTGACATAACACTTGCTTCTAGAGAATATCCTCCATTGTCTTAAGTTTCTAATGCCACCGAAATCATTCAATTTGGTTGAGTGATTCAAAAGATATACTTCAAACATTTTTAGACTGCTTTTGTCCAAAACAGTATACTATGTACAAATTCCACCCAAAACTTGAGAGTCTTAAGAACTGAATTATAATTTACTTCCTTCAGATACTTTGTAGCCCTATGTCTCTAGTTTACCACAAATTAGAAATCATCACATTTGGATTTCTACAGATCAAGATATCATCAAAACACTGAAGTATGTTCAGTGGAATAACATTAGTTTAAAATACTTAAGAGCACACTCACTGTACCCGTCCCACTCTTTTCACTCAATCTTTCTTATTTCATTTCAGATAGCTTCGATTTTTGGTGAAGATGTATAGAAAAGTCTTACAAATCCAATGGTTCAATAATCGGATTATTTGGGGGTCTAGAAAAGAAGTTATGGCTAAAAGAAGCAACCATATTTTTGACCTCAATCATACTGAACCTGATTCGGGGAAACAGTCATACCTTTCCTTACATATATCGGATTAAGGTATTCTTTAATTGATTGGAAAGAGGAATTCAAGATCTACAACTTTCATGAAGGCCTCAAAGCGAGATTCAACCTCTAAAAGTGTCAAAAATAGGGCAGAAGAAGGAAGCAAAACGGTCAAACTAAGACGAAAAAAAGTAAACTAAGACGAAGATGACATAATACTAAGATGATGATGCCGTCATACTAAGACGGAAGCAAAACTAAGACGATGCTGACGTTATACTAAGATGATGATGATGTCATTTTTGAGATGGAAGCAAAACTGAGACAGAACAAAACTAAGACGATGATGACATCATTTTTTAGACGAAAGCAAAACTGAGACGGAAAAAAACTAAGATGATGCTGACGTCATACTAAGACGATGATGACGTCATACTGAGACAGAAGCAATAAAAAGGGCATAA
>JAOTAZ010000218.1:17696127-17714323 GCA_025629785.1 Erythroxylum oxycarpum
GGGATTGCCTTTAGGGCACTACTCTAACAATCTTACAGTACTGTACACGCATAAGTCGACTTACAGGAGATACAAGTCGACTTATCAGTACCAAACATGCATAAGTCGAGTTACACAATGTACAAGTCGACTTATACACTAACAGGGACGAGACATATGGAGTAAGGTCAACGTAAAGGTTGAGGTTAGGTGAAACGGTAGGTGGGGGATCATATGAGGGTGGGTTAATGGGAATTGGTTGATTTGGTGAAGATGGAGATGAATGTAAAGAGGAAGGAGGTGAACCAGTGGAATTGATGGGTGTGGGAGAGAACATACCTTTGGAAGGGGCAGTATCCGAGTGAGCTGTCGTTTGGGTCAGCCACGGTGAGGAAGGAGTTGAAAGTGCACCACCTAAAACTTGGTTAGTTGTAAAGGGAAATATTTGAGTGCAAAATTTGACATGCCTTGCAATATAGACACGACCAGAAGATATATCTAGACAGCGACACCCAAAATGAGTTGGCAAATCCCCTAGATAGACACATTGATTTGTACGAAAGGAAAATTTATGAGAATTGTATGTACGTAATAGAGGGTAGACAGCACATCCAAAAGGCTTAAGGGTGTCATATTTAGGGTGTTGTTTATGGAGAAGGTAGAATGGGCTGGTTTGATTTTTAACAGAAGAGGGGAGAATGTTAATGATGGAAATTGCAGTTTCAAAGGCATAATTCCAAAAACGAAGTGGAATGTTAGCATGAGCAAGGAGGGTGAGGGCTGTGTCAACAACATGACATTTTTTCGTTCTGCTGTGCTGTTTTGCTCATGGGTATAGGGGCAAGATATTCTATGAACAATACCAGTATGGAGAAACAATTTGTTCAACCTTTGATATTCGCCACCCCAATCAGAGTGAAAGGATTTTATTTGAAGATTGAAGTGTCGCTCAACATATTTTTGAAAATAAAGAAAAGCATTATAAACCTCACTCTTTTGCTTAAGAAGATACAACCAGGAAAACCGAGTATAATCATCAATAAAGAGTACCATATACTTGTGACCAAGAGATGAGGGAATAGGTGCAGGACCCCAGACATCAGAGTGTACAATTTCAAATGGTACCTTACTTTTATGATCAACAGAGGCTAAGGGTAAACGGGCTAATTTCCCTAATTGACAAGCAGAACATGGTGACAAAGTTTTATTGGAACAAGGCAAATTAAATTCGTTAACAACACGAGAGACAGTACGGGACATTAGATGACCAAGACAGGCATGCCATTCATCAAAGGATGGTGTTGTAGAAAGAAGGGCTTCCTTTCGTGGCTTTATTGTGTGTAGTGCATAAACGCCATGCTCACTAGGACCATGCAGTAGAATTTGGTTGGTTCCCTGTTGCTTAACAAAAAATGAGTTAGGCCAAAACTCAAAATAGCAATTATTGTCTTTTGTGAATTGTTGAACAGAGAGAAGGTTTTTCACAATTTTTGGGACATGAAGGACATTAGAAAGGGTAAGAGAACCACTAGCAGAAGGAATGGACGTATTGCCTGTGTTAGAGATTGACAAACCTTTTCCATCACCGACATGAAGTTGGTCGTTGCCCTTGTATGGATTAGCGATGGACAAAGCTGAGATATCTGGAGTAATGTGATAATTCGCAGCAGTATCAGGATACCAGACCATTGGAGAGTGTTGTGGAGCTGGCGGGGACATGGTTGGATAAGAGACAAAGTTGGCCTGCCGAAATGAGGGCTGCTGTGGAGTATAACATTTTCTGCACTTATCAGCTGTATGATTGCGCAGTCCACAGATTTGACAGGGATGAGGTCGATTCTTCCTTGGTTGCTGGGAAGGGAAGCGAGGGGGAGTAGGAAGTAAAGGTGGCTACGATACAGAAGTATTAGATCTCATAACAGAATTGGCAATAGGATGATCAAGAGTACCTTGAAGCAAAATCTCATGAGCAAGAAGATGGCCGTGTAACTCATTAAAAGAGACAGGCTGTGATCGGAGATTAAGGGCAGTAATGATACTGTGATATTCTGGCCCAATGTATAAATAATTGCATTGAACTCAACTGGAGTGATGATACGTCCAGATGCAGCAAGCTCGTCAGCCAAGCCCTTGGCTTTTTGAAGAAAAGCTGACACAAAAAGATCATTCTTCTTGAGTTCCTGCAAGGCAATATGTAATTGAAGTTGCCTATTTTGGGACATAGATTCGAAGGCTTGAGCCAAGGCTTCCCAAACAGCAAAAGAGGAATCCAGTCCTATGACATAGGAGAACACGTCTTCAGTTAAAGAGGAACCAGCAAAGTAACATTTGATCTTTGTGATACCAAGATTGGTAGGCAGGATTTGGTATTTGTTCTTGAGGATTGACAGGAGATGGAATAGTTTTTGAAGGAGCAGGGGAAGAACCGTCAATGAGGCCATGAATATTGTGATAATTAAGAAGGGGAAGGAATTGTGCTTTCCATGCCAAATAGTTTTTATCTGTCAATTGGACAGAAAAGATATGGCTGACAGACTGTGTTAAAGGAGAAGAGTCGGCAATGATGAGAGCAGTAGAAGAGGAAGAAGAAAAAGAAGAGGAGGAGGAGAAAGCCATTTGTTCATTGGAGAAAAAAAAGGCCTAAGGCTCTGATACCATGCAATGAATAGAATCATCATTGTTTTGTACGAATGTACACAGGGATATATATACATGAATCAAGCTACACTATATGGAAGGTTGCTAGACTGGAGTAGAAATATAAGGCATGACATATGTACAAACGAAGGGAGCAGATCTCATGACTTTATCCTAAAGACAAGGAGTTAACATATATGCTTATTACTGACAGATTGTTTCCGTAACACCCTCTACTTCCAATTCCTGATGCTTCAAAATCTGCTATAGTGTATGGGGAGAAGTATGCATTTTGATTCCCTACAGGGTAACCTCTATTCCCTTTCAATAGAATGACATGTACATTTTCTTCCAATCAACTTTCACCACTCCCAGTGTTTCTAGCCACGCAACCCCCAAGATTAGATCAGGCCCTCCTGTGTCAAATACATATGCATAAACCCTAAACTCTTCTCCATTCAACTCCAGCTTCATCTCCTTGCAAACTCGTTGTGAGAAGGATCGATGTCCATCCCCTAACCTAACATCGAAAGTTCTAGTTGATGTAACAGAAATACCCATAGCCTAAACCAATCTTTGGGACACAAAGCTATAGCTAGCTCCACTATCAACCATAATGACAATAGGCATTTCATTTAGCTTACCTAATAAAACCATCGACTTCGGGGGTGAGGATTGATCCCTTTCTAATTCCCTGAACTTCACATAATTGCACACTAACTCCCAATCTTCTTATTGTTCCTCTACCACTGGTGCTTCTTGGTTACTCTCCCACGTCTGCTTCATCACCTTCCCATATAATTAACCTATATTCTTTATCTGGACGTCAGTGGAGTGGGTCGAAAGTTTTCCCACACTTAAAACACAACCTCTTATCCCTTCTATCCATAAGTTGTTAGTAAGTCAAATTCCTCGTTCCCCTCCATTTCGAGTTCCCTGGTCGGTGGCCTTTAGTAGTAGCGCTTCTGTTCTTGTTGGGTACCCTTACTTCATTCTTGGTATTACCAGTTGAATGGAAAAGGTTGAACTGGACATTGAGTACTGGAATTTCCTAGTCGAGACACAAAACTCGAATGAAAGCTTCCGAGTTTTATTTTTCCTTCTCCTGGCCGTATGACCCCTTCACCCACTAATTCTCTTTCCACCTTCCTTGCGACAAAAATAAGGAATAAGGGGATCATGCGTTCTAACTTTGTTCTTCACTTCTTCATGTAACCCACCCAAAAAACAACTTATATACCACTCTTCTGGAAAATGGACAATCTGCGACACAACTCTCTTAAATTCATCAATATATTCATCCACCGAGCCTCGCTGGGAGACTGACTTCAATTGTTCTATTGGATCACCCTCGTCTTTACCCCCGTAACGAGGGACAGATCCAGAAATTTTTTTGAGTGGGGGAAAAATTTCACTGGATGCCCAAAAAAATTTCAGTGGGGGCAAAATTTTGATTTTTTTGATGAGTTAAAAATTTAAAATAATAATTTTTTTATGTAAAAGTTTTGAAGTTAGTGGGGGGCAAGGGCCCCACTTTGGCTCCGTCCCTGCCCGTAACGTTCAAACAAAGAACGTTTGTCGAACTACCCCCATAACGTTCAAACAAAGAACGTTTGTCGAACTCTTGAAAAGTCATAAATCAGTATAGTGTCGCCCCTCCATGCAAATCTAGACCATCAGTAAACGTAGCTTGACCCATGCAAATCTGAATTATAAAGTATGATTCAGCTGACTTGACCCATGCGAATGGGTCATCACCATGGAATGTCAAAAGGTCAACCCAATGTGTGGCGTTTCTATATTCCTCCCATGCACGTTCTGTAGCAGCTAATGAAATGTCCTCATTTTTTCAATGGTTACCGAACCCCTACGAGCAGCCTACGGGTCTGTCACCACCTTCTGAGTGTGTTGAATGCTCAGGAATATCATTTCCAACTGACGAAGATGCGTGTGCATGATGGGCAAACACCGGTGGTACCTCTCATTCACTCACGTTCTGTTTCTGTGAGTTCTTTGCCAACAACATCTAAAACCCATCTCTTAACTCCGACTTGTAATAAATTTTGAGATTTTGGCAATGTCTCTATGCTAGCCATTAGAGTACTGAGTTGCATCCATAGGTCCTTCAAGGTGATGTCATTCGATTTAACCATTCCTTCTTGGGCTGAGAGGGATGATTCCTGTCTATTAAGAGATGCCTCTATTGTAGAAACTCTAGCCTCCATTCTAGTTTGCATACAATCTCTCCCTACTTGGTGTCTCAATGAAAGCACCAATTGATAACAACAACAATAGAGATTGTATTATTTACGTAATTAGTAGGGTACAACAATATCTACCCCTAGGAAAAATAGTTTCTAGGACAATAAAGTAGCTATATCCCAAGAAGAAGAAGAATACCCCCCTCTCTCTATACAGATTCCTCTATATTCCCCGCACCCGTTCATTCACAATCTCTCTATTTGTAACTAACTCCTAACAACCTGTATATGTGGCATTTGTCCCCTTTCCCATCTTACACCTACGGATGGAGGTTTAGACGGGCTTCGTGGGCTGGTTATTAACACTAGCAGGCTGAACCCTAGGAGACATGCTAACACACACCAGGGTGGTCATTCAGGGATTATTGCTACACTTAAAAGAATCTAAAGGCTATTTTATTAGCCAAAGATGAAGCAGGATGTGGCTCAATACATCAAGAATTGTCTTGTATGCCAAAATGCAAGGCAGATAATGTAGCTTCTCGAGGAAATGGTTTTGCAGCAGCCACGTTGGCATAGAAGCTAGGTGAGACAGAGTTGTTCCTTAGATTCTATTTTTTTCATTTTTATGTTAATTCTTTCATTTTGTTAACCACGTATTAGCTAGCTTGTAGATAAAGGAAATTGTTAAAAAGGCCGATATAATGTGAAGCTTCTATAAATTGTAATCTGGCTACTAGAAGCACAGGATCTACGAACGAAAATTGCTTCCTCCACTCATTCCTCAATTTCTTCTCTTTATTTTTAGCGCATAATTCCCAAGAATTGTTCCTTCTCATTCAATTCCTCACGAGCTGTTGAGTAAAAGGCTGATCCCTAAGTTACGTCTCAATGTTAGCCTGGGTTTTTCATTGTTAAATCGTATCACATTGCCATAAATCAATATAGAATTTCATAAAAACATCTGAAAAATAAGTAATCATTCAATAACATGAATTGCAGAACTTCATGCAATGAAGAATCATGACAAACACTTTAACTATAGAAATCTAACTCTAGGATGTCCTTGATGAAATGAGAAAAGTTGGGGGAGGAACTGAAAATGAAAAATTAGAAATGGCGTTTACCACCACAACATCATACCAGGATTAGAAATTGAGGGCACTATTTGTACAGTTGCAGCAGAGTTGTTAGGTCCATTCTGCAATTCTTCATCTCCCTCCACAAATCTGAAAATATCATTCAGGATAAAATAACCCTTTTCTTGAGGTGCAAGAAAGAATGATTGTGCAAAGTTTCTTCTCAGATCATCCCTGCCTATTAAGCATCCACTCACTAACACTGTAATCCCACTCATATACGATTGCTGAGAATCTATTGTTTTTATCTCTGATTTGTAGTCCTTGAAATTCCAGGAAATTATCTGTTCCTTGATACACTATTGCAAGGGAACATTTCTGTCAGTTTTTCTGCACCAGTTATTTATATACACCATTATCAAAAACTTATAAGTATTTCAAATATCAGAACCAACGGATTTTATGAAACAAATGTACATTATCTGCTAGCAAAATTTTTATTTTTTTTTGTTTTTGAAAGAGGCAGAGAGAAGGACAGATGGAAGGGAAATGATGAAACACATGTACACGTCCATTACTTAAAATGACAACCAAATTTAAGGACACGAAGAAGGCTGTAAATTGCCAACTTATCTCGATGTTTCGCACACGCAGTCTGCTGGAACTAAGTTAAACAACGTTGAATGTTTAACTTAAGGCAATATGATCCTACTATACCATGAATACATTTCACACAAATTTCTTTTAGAGGATTCTTCACATCAATCATTTCTTGTCTCTGAAACAGAAACAAAATCCATGGGGAAATAACTTTTTTCCATTAGTCAAGCACACCGAATTCGTTCAACATACTTCCTATGGAGTGTATTAAGTGGTAAACCAATCAAAAATATCGTCGGTACTAAAAGGTGAATAAAGATCTGAACCTTTAACTCTTTTGCTAATAATAAAGTTATGAACCTAACCTGCATGGTTTTCACCGATGTCATTACACCCTCCACATCTGGCCGGCTCAGTACACTTGAATCCTGGTAAAAGTTACAAGCCATTTCAGGAGATGTATGAAGAATATTATAATACTGTTCAACAAATGATTTTCCAACAACAGTCTCAGGGTTCATTGCTGCTCTGGGTCGTGAATGAAAAGTAGCAGCTGTACACCATATAAACATACGGAGGTAAGCTTGTAATCACTAAGCTAAAAAAGTTGGTATCTAATAAATTTTAGGAAAAACTTGAACATGGTTGGCTAGGCACAAGGAAATGATGAACATTATACAACTAATAAATGTAATAGTATGTGACCACATCCAATCATGACAGAAAGATCAAGCAACACTTACACACTTACACAAAGAAATTTTCATTAATGCCCTTTAGCCACATATCAACATAATCCACCACACATCTTCTCAGAGATACACAGTTATTCAAGATATGATTCTATAACTTGTAGAATATTATCCAAAATAACTTTTTGAATCTAAGCCAAACAAAGATTGTTGGTTAACTATCATGATCTAATTAATATCTTATAGGTACAATTAATAAAAAATGTAAAAAATATTTACTTAAATCATCATCATCATCATCATCATCATTATACCCAGTTCAATCCCACAATAATGTGAGATTTGGGGAAGTCTGATAGTATGCAGCCTTACCCTTATAAAATAGAGATGTTGTTTTCGGTAAGCCCACAGATAAATGTGACATGAAGAATTAAAAAAAACTTCAAGTATGCGATGCATGTTTAGAAGATAAAATAAGAATAATAATACTACTAATAATAATAAGACAAATTGGAATACAAATATTAAGAATAATATACTAATACTAATAATAATGATAATAAGCACAATAAGAATAATAATAAGAAAAGAAGAAAAGTCCATCCAGCTGATCAAGCAGATGCCCAATTTATTAACCAGATGCGCACTATAGGAGCATCACGTACAACTCAAATCAAACAATAATAACATAATCCCTTACGAAACCAATAAATTAGAGAATCAAATTAAAGATTCCTACGAGTCTCCACCTCCTATGCTTTTATTAGACTAAAACTTACAGAAAGAAAGAAAAAAAAAAGCATCTAACTAAACAGACATAATACAAGATGAGATGTATCACACAACCAAATTGAGAAATAGGCTCCACCAAGAATCAAACAAATTCCAATAGGTATCAGACGTTATGGATCAATTTCAAGAGAACATTACTAATTGATTCAAGATCAGGATGCTTACTTGCCACTCCACGAAGAATCACAGGAAACTTGCGCAAATGCTATTAGGCTAGGATCAGAAGAGAATGTATTGACCAACTGATCAATATTAACAGAACTAGTTCTGCTAAGGTTACTGGCTTTTAAATCAGACGATTTTGTTAAACCAAATACCTGAAACATAGGGGAAAACATATTTTTAATAGTTGGTCATGGGACAAAGAAAACAATGAACTAGAGAGACATTACAATCCAAATATTACCTTGTGCATTGCTCGTGACAGTAGTGATTGGCACCCTATTGGATCATCTACATATGAACAAGCTCCAATCTTTCTTTTGACATAGAGAATACCAGAATTGAAAGGGTCATTCTTGTCCCCGTAACTCCACCAAGGTTTATCTGTCAGTAAATTGCAGGAATTTACTGTAAGATTTCAGAAAAGTATAAAATTAACACTATAGGATCCTCTAACCTTCAGGGGAAAGTTCGATAACTTGAGACCAATAGCGTGGTCCACAAACACATACAGTCTTCAACTGCAAATATTACATGAAAAAGATCCATGAGCCTAAACGACTTTCAGCATACACTCTACAACTGCAAGTGAAAAAATTGATAAGCCTCAGAGACAAGCTACTACGGCAGACCTAAGATACTATATGCCTATCTTGGACTCCATGTCAATCATGAATCCTTTGATTAAGCTGTTCATATATTCTAGCAAGCATGCCTGTTATAGCTATGCACCAGGGTTTACAGAAAAAGAAATAAATTATTTTTAAAGATCCACATGAGAGACAAATGATTATAAGCATTATGTATAACTCTGAATGTATAAGTGAGGCTTACGACAGCACGTTCCGGCAAATTGCAAGGGGTAACTTCACAAAAACTTGTTTCTGAATAATGATCACTTTCACTAATTGTCACTTCTAGAGGGGCATAGACAGGCAGATCACTGTCAACATCAACAGTCTGAATCCAGCGAGCCTCTGTTGCGAGGACGTACAAGTGTCTAAATGCCTGAAAATGAACTCCATCAGCACTGCACGAGAATGTATATTTAAAACTTCTGTAAAAAGTTCATGTGATGTATAACTCAGATAGGATTTTCGTCCTGATGGTCTGAAGAACTTTAATGAATGCCTAAAATTGCAAGTGCAACACCACAATAGCTCCAGTTGTCTGTTGTTGTTAGGGAGCAACTTAACACCTATAATAGCACACACTTGATGGTGATTAATACACACAACACAAAATGGGTAGTGGAGAGTGTACGCCAAACAGGACCAGGCAGTCTATGAGATTTAGGCATGGAGGGTGGGGCCTGGCAGGAAAGGGAAGGCAAGCAAGACTGCTTAAGATCTGAAGGCTGTCTATACATATCTGACTCTTGTAAAAACCAGTCAATTGAAAAACTGAATTTAGTCTGTTTATGTTAGCAATTCATCACCTGGTTTACTTGCTTCAGAAGAGTTGGATTCTTCACACTAAATTGCATTCTAAAAGATAAAATTAATCAACCACAATGGAAGGATTAAATGCTGTAGAGCAAAAATTACTGCAGAAACTAACAAAAGATGAGCAGAAACAATGATTTAACTTTTTTCTCAAAACTGTAGCATATTATAAGGTTGATGAATATCAAACTTTTTTCATTTACCTGAAGATGGCAACGATTGTCATTTGGTCCAGTAGGCAACCGAGGGTAAAGAGTGATTAACAAAGCAGCTATAGAACTGTTGCTTGTGGAAAATGTCCGCATCCCTCCCCCAAGAAACAGAAATCCAATTGCCAGGCTAACCTATTTATTCACAGAATTTGCATGTATAATGAATATCAATATGTGAAAAACTGTCTATGTAAAACAGACAGTAAAGCTGATACCAGTAGAATAGTTATCCTATCGAGTTCTATCACAAAGGAAAATGTTCAAAAGTAACTTCCTTTAGCTCAAGAAAATTCAAATCACTAATGTCTAGCAATAACTATGACACACATAAAAGCCAATCTTCAGAAAGCCAGACTTTAGGTATTCAAACAAGATAAGCCATCAGCTGAAAGTAATTTTCATGTAAGACCAATTGCCACAGGATTTCTATCTGAAACAAAAGTAACCAACCTTACTTACACCCTTAAACAGTCGGTTAAAATGACAGGATTAGATATACAATTTTTTTGTATATGAATGGGGCTCAAAATCAAGCCTGTCTTTCAAGAGCGGGAACTTGTACCATCTGACCTATGAGTTGAGATATTATAGCAGGCCTATGAAGCAAAGAAGTAGCTTGCCAACAAACACAAGATTCCAAGTTTTTACAAATTTAAAAATAGATAGAAGTTAGCAAACAATTTGCATCTAGAGTCTGATAGAAAAGAGTGATGACAAGTGGAAGCAATGGCAAATCTCTATTGATGGTGGGTGACTTACAGCCATCTGAATACCATAACTAGCATTCCCATCAGCAGAATTACGACATCTGAGATATCTAAATAAGCGAAGAGTTTGTAGATGCCCAGATCCAGCCATGACCTGCTCTCCCAGGAAGGTTATTATAACTAAGTTAAAGTTGCAATTACTTATAACTACTGTTTAAGATAACTCAGAAATTATAGCAAGGATTAAACTCCACCCACCACAGACAAGGAAAGAACAATGAGATGGAGGCATATTTCTAATGTGCCACGATCGACATAGTGAGACAAGCCCCTAGGTAAGGTGGATATTCCACACGGAGTAGAAACAGGTTTGATCTGCAAACATGCAAGTTAAAAGTCAACTGCAAACTAACAAGGTATCAAATCAAAACCTAAAAACATGCTGAATTTACCTCATTTAGAAAATAAATAGCATATTGATACAGTAATTCCTGGGCATTCCCATCCTTAGTACCAGCAAACCTTAAACCTGCCGTAAAGAAACACCAAATTTGGGAAAAAAATGTAGAAAATAAAGTTACAAACAATTCTTGAAATTTACATCTACCTTCATAGTTGATTTTGGTCTTTAACTATTCAAGCCCTACAATTTTATGTACAGCCACCCACCTTTATTGAAATTTCATCAATCTTAGATCTTACAATGATTGAAAGCCCAGTGTAGAAAAAAGCTGAAGGTCAATTTTGACAAAAAGGAAAAACAACTTGAAAGAATGCATGTTATGAACAAGGATTACTTACCAAGAGATATGCAAGCTCCAGCAACTATATTCACATATGCCTGGACAAAAGTTTCTGCTTCGATCTCATCAAAATCATAATTATCATCACCAACTCTATTTATACCTGTTTTAATGATCTCAGGAATCTGGCTTTCGATCCAGTCTTTAGAGGGATGGATCCTAAATAGAAAATTTCACACAATAGAACTAAAGATCACGCATACAGTTAAGTTTATTAATGAAAAATATCCAAAAACTAGTATTACCTGCTCCACATTATCAGATTCTTGGCAATGATGCAGAGCATTATGAAGTGAGGCCTCACGTATTGCAAATCAAAGTTGGTCTGTGGAAGAGGAAGCCTTGATACAATTGTCTCTGATTCAGTCTGTACAAGACAGAAGGAAATGATAAGATTTTGATACAGGTCCAAGGAATACAAATAGATTCAGAATAATGCGCTTACACGATAGATGTAATGTAGTGATTATGTTTGAGCAAACTGAAGCGATACCTTTGCCTTTCAAACAAAAACAAAAATTACCTTTAGAAACATCAATGCCAGAGAAATTATGGCTCCAGGAGCAGTGACATCAACATTGACTGTGGTTCCATCCATCATCTATAGCACAACAGAATCATATGCTTAATATAATAGATTGAATTAATTAAATTTTGTGTCACAGGAAGCTGAAATGACCTGCCCAGCACCACGATTATAATCATCCATTGATGGTGTCATGAAAAGGGGTCTTTCCTGATAATGAAAATATAAAAAAGGGTTATTCACAAACATTGAAACAGTAAACCTAGAATTCCATAATAAAATGACCAATATGATCCATTCTAATTGTTCCATGTTCACAGGGAAATTGGGGGGAAAGTAACATATATTCAGGACAGATTTCAACAACATACACTATGAATTTCCTTGCCACCAATGTAATGAAATAGTCGATCCACCAAACTGTCCACAACACCAAGTGCATCTTCTCCTCGACCTTAAGTAGCATAAGAAAATGTTAGGGAAGATGAGCTTTTCCACAATCAGCAACATAAGCACAGACACATTCTTACCCAATGCAAGAAGACCTAATGCAAAACCTGCAGAAACAGCATATCCCTCCCTTTCAAGTACATTATCACCTCCACTTCTACGACCTATCTCACCCTGTGATAGCAACTTTCTGTATCTAGGCATCAATATATACATATAGCAGTGAAATAATGAAGCACAATCTATAGCATGGTAATTTTTATTATATTAGAATCAGCTAATTGTGTTGAAAGCAGATCTCAGAGAAATATGGTTATAGAAGGAAAAAAAAAACATATTATTTGAAATGGGAAGAATACATCTACCTAATACCAGATTATCAGGGAATCGGCCACAAGCACTGAATGCAAAAAGCAGTTAAAGGTGCAGACTGACATATATTCCATTTTAAAGCACTAATTTACCATGGCCAAAGCCACAATAACCATAAAATAGGAAGCACAATATACTTAATTGGATTATCTTAGATGTAACAATTAGTTTTCTTGAAATACTAGAATGTGGTAAGCAAATAGTTTTGCCAGACAACAGGAAGCCAACAAAGAATAAATAATCTGTTGCATTTCATCAGCTAAAATTTCATGGTATCTAGCAATAAAATTTGAAGACAATAGCATAGATATTAAAAATTATAATCAAGGGAATCTAAAAGCAGTGATGTGTAAGCAGTTTACCAAAACAATCTTCATTGTCTGTGGGTGCACTGATCCTTCATAAAGAAGCCCTAAAGACACCAGTGCTGTTGACTGGAACAACAATGGAGGATAGTATAAAGTCAGAAGTGAATACCAGAAGGATTGGTTTATAATCATCTATCAGTGCTGGGGTTAATCAGATAACTAGTGCATGAAACAGCTACTCTTGGAACTATTATAGTTGTCAACACTACTGTAGAGACCAATACTCATACTGTGTGTTTCATGCAAAATCAGCTTATACCGGAATAAAACATCTACTAAGCTTCAAACTATTGAAAAATAAAACGATGCACATGGCTTTATACATGAATAAAAAATATTAAAATGTATCAGTTAGTGTCCTCAATATAAAATAGTTATTCTCCATTTTTCTAAATCAAAAGACAAAAAGAAACTATATACATCCAAATTACATTGGAAACAAGTTTCTATAGTAAGACAATGGCAGTAAGCTGAAGAATGATACCTGAAGAAGGGTTGGTAACTCCAACTCTGCATATGCAGAAGAATGCCGTGTAGGAACATGAAAATATAGACACTGACACAAAAAATTGCAAGTTATTCAACTTCATAAAAGCAATGAGAATGCATATGAGCAGAAGAATACTTGGCAAAATTAAATGGCTCCCAATGGGAGAGAAAACATATAATGTAAATGCCCAAAACAAAGAATTATGTTGAAAATTCAACTAAGGTATACTTTTGACGGAGAAATACAGGCTAGAAAGGTGTATAAGCTAAAAATATCTCTGAATGTACTCAAAGTATCAAACAGTCGCCTAGTGATGCAAAAGAGCTTAAAGTCTGTAAAAGAAATAAAAGAAAAAAAAATACTCACCCACAAGCTTTTATTTGGTTGGGTGAGTTGACAGTAAAGACAACAAGGGCTGAAATTTAGATTATGTTAATATTTCTTATTAAATAGGAAGTACCAGTAAATTAAATATGTTATTCTAGTTTTAGATACGCTATCCTAGATGTTTAGGACTTATACAAATTTTATTAGGATAAGATTTAAATTTATCAGGAACCCTTTCCTACTAGAATAAGGTTCTAGGAATTAATCTATAAATATGTGTACTTTCCCTTCAATAATATATCCTGAATTTTTTTCTACAAATCTGAGTTTTCAATTAGAAGGCGTGACACTTTCTTCTAAGAGTGATTCTTAGACATTATGAGTGATTCCTAGATTCTATCCACAGTTGTTTGTCTTCCTGTTACAAATAATAATCGTAATACGTAACAGACAGTAAAGAAGAAGAAGAACGACTTTGAAGTATGTAGCAGACAAGAGAGAAGAGGAAGAAGAACGACGTCGAAGAACTAAGTAAATAAAATGGAAACATACCGTATTTGTAACAGTTGTAACAAACTGACTTTAGATGAACCTCGTGTCATCAACGTATGGCTCCTAGTATTGTTTATTAGCCGTTATAACAACTGTAGTAAGTAACAAAAATCTGAATGAATTACTTATCATCTCCCTCTCTGTTCTTCTTCTTTGCCTATTCTTCATCATACGCAACGTCCCAAAAAAAAATATCATAACACTTCCTCACTAAATTCCAGTAATTCCAACCTAAAGTTCCAGCAACCAAAACCCTAAATCATAGCCATATTAAAGCCTGAAATCCTAGACTAAATTTTCAGCAATCAAATCCTAGAAACCCAGCTATATCAAATTTGAAATTTCAGCATTCCAAGCTGAAATCCAGGCCTCAAATTTGATATTTCAGCAGCCTAATATCAGCCATATGGCTAATTTTTGTGAGTTCTAACCCCTAGTAAATATTTCTTCTATGTGTCCTACATCATCTAGGGCTTGGTTCAAAAGATTTAGCTCTATTCTGACTCAATTTGGATATAGACAAGGACAAACAGATTGTACTTTGTTCACCAAACATGAAGCTTGTGGGAAGCAATCCATATTAATTGGGTATGTCAACGATATTGTGATCACGGGTGATGATACTGGGAGAAATTGAAAAACTAAAACAGTTATTAAGGTTTGAATTTGAAGTCAAGGACTCTAGTACTATGAAGGATTTCCTAAATATGGAAGTGGCTAGGAGTAAAAAGGGTATTGTAAGCTCTCAAAGAAAGTATATCTAGATCTCTTAAAAGAAATCGGGATGTTATGATGTAATAATACTGGGACACTGTTGGGAGGAACTAAAGTGCGAAGAAATTGAAGCAATAAATTACTGCGCAAAGGAATATACTAGAGGATGGTTGGAAAACTTACTTATCATTCACTTACTCCTCCAGATATTGCTTATGTTTGTAACTATAGTGACTCAAAGTTATACATTCACTAGCTAAATAACATTTGGATGCAGTGTTTGTTACAAGAGAAGAATAAAAGAGGAATATGAGGAAGAAGAGATGAGCTGCTAGAGTTGATGAGTAAGGAATGACATCGTTCGAGTTAGTAACGAGACTTAGGCGCACAAAATAATTTCATTCGTCCCTAGGTAATGGCTATTATTGTTTTTATTAAATCATTGTAATGAATGGGGAAAATGAATAATGAATAACTAAATTCTCCATTCTTCTTCTGTTTCCCAATTTCTGTCCCCAAATTCTATTCCAAAATGCAATTAGGGTTTCTCAAATACAAAACCCTAGCAGTGCTGATAGCAAGTCAGCTATAAGCACTATTAACACACACAACATGATCATATGAAACATGTAAGAATTGACTGAAATTTCATAAAAAGAGAAATGAAGATGGATGGGTAAAGCTCAGTCGTTTACCTACAATAAAACAAGAAGCTGGAGTATTTACCAAGGGCAATGGATAAACCATGGAAGGTCAACAAAGGAATCACATACAATAACAGATTGTGATCTGTTATTTAGCAATGTATTTCTGTTATAATTGTAGATTATAGTCAACTCTAGCAGCTGTCTACAAACAGTTGTAGCAGTAGTATTTTAGGAAGGTACAGAGTAGTTTTCTTTATTTGTCTTAGGAAACATGTATATATATATACACCTATGAGTATAATGAAGAATTGAGCAAGTCATTTTTCATTCCTGACTTGTTTCTGTTTCAAATTCGATATGCTCTAAGAAGTATGGAGTGCATATGAATTAATAACCCACTGAACATGATATTGAATACAGATTATTGTTTCAAGAAAACAAATTTGGCATGATCACAAATTGGAATGCATCTTTTCTGTTTGAGATTTAAAATTGCAGTTAAATATTGCCAGCAAGACTTACCTAGACACATGACAAGTTGATAAAGAGAAAATTGGGGTACCTTAGATATTGCTGGTTGCATAGTCCCTTTATATGAAGCTGCCAAGCCAAGCATTAATCCCACGGTAGTGCTTTCATGTTCCTAGAGAAGGGAATAAAATAAACAGTTGGAGAAAAACACCAATTAGTAAAAGATGTAGAGGAAGAGTAACATAATATGAATAATGTAGAATGAGAATATAGATAGAAAGATATTTTAGACTTTAGGATTTCTAAAGAAAAAATAGTTTAACTTTCAATTATGATAATTCAAGTGATTAATGAGCAAATAAATTTCAGAGTATGACACCTTTATGAAACTAAATTTCAATTTAGCATTTTTCTTTTCCAATGACATAGCAAAACACCAATTTAAAGATTGAGAAGGAAGAGTGAATGCATTAAGATAAATTTATCAAGGGGCCCAACCTGTGTCAAATAGGTATATATATCACTAATGACTAAAACACGAAGATATCCATGCAATCCTAAAGCAAGTAGAAGTCCGGCATGGGTAACATTTGGCTGTTTAGGTTTATTGTACTTTATCCATGTTCTTGATACTGTTTGCTGCTCAAGGGTCAAAAAGTTCATACCGTCAAGAAAATAGTATCGAGGTTAGCAAGATTATAAAAACAGTAGGAAGAACGAAAAGGTAAAACATAAAAGGAATGATAAAACAAGTAATCTATTGGAGCTGCAAGATTCACAAAATGTTAGTTTTAGAGATAAAACCTGTAATGGTGCCAACCTCAGTCCAGCAGCAACAGCATTGTGAAACTCAGGCCACGACTTAAGTTCTTGTATATTCCTAATATTGGGGTCCAAATTAACCTACCAAAAACAATAGGCGAGAAATATATAAAACTGAAGAAGAGTAAGGGCAAACAGTCCTAAATAAGTTGTTCAAGATAGAACACCTGAAGCTTACAATAAATTGGTGAAGATGACTTTTTCCATTGAAAAGGTTCAAACAGCCAGGCATGGGCAAACAAACTATATGTTTAAACACATCAAAGTCTACTTCTATATAACAAAATTTCTGAAAAGTTTTGTGGGAAAGCAAAAAGAACTATAATTGAGTTCCATAATGAGAAACTGATCAACAATTATTTATAAGATCATGGCATATAGTTGAAAAATTTAAAAACCTATTTGAATAGTAAAAATTCATAAACATGTTGCTTGGATATTATGAACATACAGTTGCATTTTGCTGGGCAGGCAAGCGACCAACTAAAACAAGTTTTGGGACAGTAAAGGCCTGCAAAAGTTCAAGCAAATATTAGTTAAGCAACAAAGATGCATCTTTAGCCAAGCTATAACATGAAAGAAAACATGAAAACTACAACATAAATAATACACTTGAGAGATAAGTAGTACCTCAGTTAAGAGAGTAGATATGGTTGCCAAAGTAAATGCTCCACGGCCAACAGGAAGAGCTGTGGTCCTTTGTGCCAAATGCCATAGCTGAGCCTTCAGGGCCAAAAAGAACAGAAGAAATATATAATCCCAACAATAACTAATTATATCTTCAAGGTGAAGATAAACAACTAGCACAGACATGGAAGGTAGTCACATAGAATAATGGGAAAGCACTATTCAGATGTATGATATTCTCTTCGGTTCTTTTGTCTAAAGGATGTATGTTAGCACAAGATCGAGTTTGGGGTTTGTTGCTCGGGGTTGAATGAATCTTCTTTACCCTACCTATGATTCCGGCTCGAAAGGGACCCGGGACATTTGTTTTGAGTGAAACTCAAAGAAGGAAAATTTTCTCAATGATAAAATGAGTATGTACAATGATGGCTTCATAAAGCCTTGAGGGAAAACAACTACTTCCTACAATAACTGTTTCACAAAACCCACTACTACGTAATAAAAGGAACTGCACTTGACCC
>JAOTAZ010000218.1:17714443-17728381 GCA_025629785.1 Erythroxylum oxycarpum
CAAAAATTTTTACTAATATTTTACTTGATTAGTTCATAAAATTGATTTATTTCTAAATTTTATTTAATATTTAATTATTATCAGTAGTAAAAGTATAACCACATTGACATTAACCAAATAAGTTTTTTTCTTCGTTTGTTAGAAAAAAGAAATAAAACTAAAAAATTATAACAGAAAAATAAAAGTGAAACCAAACGATATCTTGATGATTCTTTGAAAAACTTTCAAGCAAGGGGAAACAATTTGAAGCTCCAAAGTGAACATGAATAAAGATCAATATTGCAAACAAGAATAATACATTTGATTAGGAAGTATAAATTGGTAAATATTAAGCAAATCATTACGCCCATTTCCCCGTGAGGACAAGAAGAATGCATTTTCAATGTTGTTTAACATGAGATATATAACACAAAACCATGTGACATATAGGGCCTACTGAAAGAAAATTTTAATAGACATTTGGACATATCATTTCTTCTAACGAGGAAAAAACCAACACAATTTTACATCCAACCACATTCAAATGAGATTAGAAGTTCAAACTATACCTGTTGAATTTCCTGATCAGAGGCATTGGGATTACCAGATGTCTGAACAGCAACTGGTCTAGAAGAGCACAATAGGCGTCTGACCTAGAAACACCCCAAGCAATAGAATATCAATTAGTTGCACAAACGATTATAGACTAAATAATTATTGTTTATGAACACATAAAAAAAGTATTAAAAAAACCTCATTTAGTCTTAAATCACGACCATATCTCAACTGGGTACTAGAATTAAATATATGTTCCATGCCATCCATCATGGACCCATCCGCAGAATCAGTATCCTCAAATTTGGCACTTTCTAGTCCTAATGTATCAGAAACTGTGGACGGAATTGTCACCGGATGCAACTGTAGCATGTAAGGTGTAGACATGGATATAAAATTAGTTTTATGCTGAGCTTTGGGTTCACCAAAAACACAAGCATTTGTCAAACGTGACAAAGCCAAATCTTCTCGACCAAGAAGAAAATATGCAGTAGGAGGCCAGTCATTTGGTGGAGATTCTCGACAAGTATCTAGTGCCTACATAGAGCAGAAGAATATTTATAGGACAAAGAATCAACATATAGAAAGAGCCATTTGAATCAAGATATTGGTCAAGCTGACATTGATGATCCAAGTGGCTGAGACATTGCTCTACTTTAATAACACAATAAATTGGTTGTCATTTAAAACAAATCAATACAAGGATAGCTGCATCATTTTAAAAAATATAGGAATAAAACATTATATACAGTTTCAAATATACTTAATAGACAACATTCTAAAATAGATCCTTGCCTGGCAGAGAACATAATACAATAAGCATTTTTCTATTTGTTCTTCTTGGAATCGAAGTTTTCAACATACTTGAACTTGATTTGATCAGGCATATCCAAACACATATCTGACTTACATGTCTTAAAGGGAGAGATACACCACAAGGCAGTGAGTCAAGCTGTTGCAGTCCAAATTTCTCCCCAACCATTGCCAGGATGGTGAGTTCCTCACAAGTATTATGCGTTCCCGTCGCAATGGTACAGTATACACCAGATGTTAGCTTCTTTCCAATCTGCTTACCACCAGATAATAAAGTGTAAAAGGAGACCACCTTCCGTGCCCAGCTCACTGAATTTTCATTATCATATATTAATGGTGGAAGATCCTTTATATTAGCAGAACTACAACCGTGTTGCAAGCAGTTTTCAAGCCATCTGAATAAACTAGGAGGAAATTTTAGGGACATGGATGTCATACAAACACCGAATTGCTTGAGGATAGGAAAATCACGAATATAATGATCCAAATAATTTCCTTCTCCAAGAGACATGGCAATATTGCATAAAAGAACTGCCAGAAGCTCCAAATCCCTACAAATAAAGTTACATTTTAATGAGTTGATAAAATAAGACAATATAAAGAAAAGTTTATATGAGCTCAGAATAAAGGATAACATACGAGGGAGATGTAGTAAATTTATGAATGTATTTTCATTTTACAGTTGCTCATACTTCAGCCATTACCCTATTCATAATGAGCACTTCCCTGACCCTAATTCATTAACATATTTATGAATCTCCATCATCATTCTCATTGCATTTAATTAGAAGGAAAGTTGCCAACTTACAGATCAAGCACACAGGTCATACAATCTAAGCTCAAGTACTTAATAAGAACAATTATCATAAAACAAATTAAGAAAGAGAAACAGAAAAGCTAGAGATGGAAGACTTACCGCTTTCTAAGGTTGTCCAATTTCAGACTTTCATACAATGCATGCAAAGAAACCAAACTCTTCTCCAACAAATGAAAGTAAAATGAATTTTTTGAACTTCTTTTACACTCAACATCTACTCTCATCTTCCCCTCATCAAATGATGCCTCAGAAGATGTGAAACCTATACAATTTCGTTTTCTGTAGGCATCATGATATTTGCTGTTGATTAGGAAATCCCAAGATGAAAGCTCCTTTGAACTAGAGCACTTCCTAGACTTAGAACAGTGATTCTCACAAATTCTTAGTATAGCATTGGAAAACGAATCCCACTCAAAATCAACACCTGCATCCACTCCTGATAGATATTCAGAATCACTGTTTCCCCAAAGAAGAAGAAGGAAATGATTGTAGAAATTGGAACCAAGCCCATCAGACATAACTGCAATGCAATCATTCACCAGTAAAGATGAAGGGCTTCTTCGCAAAATGCATCGATACATCTAGAAATTTGTTAAAAGAATTAGCCACAGTTATGATAAACAAAGTAACAATCTTGCAACTACATTGCATCATCTAACAAAATTATTAACAATATGAAATCATCTTCAACTTTAGACCAAATCACACAAAGTCAGTGGCCTTATTATTTTTTCTCAGCTTTGTTCATTCTAGGACAACAGGAAACTACTAAGACCTGTGATATAAAATAGATTAAAAAAATAATTGAAGACAACTCAAAATCAAATCAAATCAAGCAATGCCAAGGCTTAAACATATCATACTTTCCCGTTGTTCATGATCAAATTTATACGTCCCTCCACAGCATCAGCCAGTCCTAAAATCTTTGACTCATAAGGAATAGGCATGGTCTCTTGAACCTCCAAGTTATGTGACAAATGATCTCTTCCCAAATAAGAAGGCAGTAAATACTTGCATAGGCATTGTTTCCCTGACTGAAGTATGACACATGTTAATTACTATCTTTAGCCAAATCCAAGTGGTTAGAAATAGAAGAATTAGAACATAACCTTTTATCATTTTGAAAACAGAGATAAAGATAGTCAAAAGATTGGCAGGCAATAAATGCAAAGCATGGAATGTGAAAATTGCATCATAAAGCAAATTATAGATTATGTGAGGGAGAAGTAAACCGAATGAAAATTGTAGCATATGCCTGTCATTAGTAAAGTGGTTTCCATTTTAGCAAAGGATACCTCAAGGAAGAATACATATAGAAGTCAAATGTGACAAAGCAGCTCAAGAAAACAAAAGATAAACCATAAAGGAAGATCGAATTCATAGTAATTAACAAGCATTCAAAATTAGAACACACTCTTTCCACTTTTATATACATATAAATTTACAAGATCATTTAAACAAGGAAAAAATAAGTTTGGAATACCCACCAACTAAAGTAGATTCGGTCTTTTCCTTGTCCCACTTTCCAAGTTTTTCAAACTCAAATAGAAGGGTAACTAGAATGCCTATATAAAGGTTATATGCACATGTATAAAAATGAATCAATACATGCTCAATGGCTTAAAGCACAAGTTCATGCAACATGCAACATACATAAAGAAGAAGATTGCTGTCCGAAGCCAAGACGATAATGTCCATGTAGGGAAGAGATCCAACTTTGACACTAGTAAGAGAAGAAGGAAAAAAAATGAAATATGTAAGATGATTGATGAAGAACAAGAGGGAAGTCTAACATAATAAAAACAAAATGAAAGTGTAGATCTACCACGAACGCGTTACAGTCACTGGTGCAGCTGCAATAGCGGGTATACTCCAACTCATCTCGGGTTTAACATCAAAGATAATTTCATTATTTATTTCAAGCCTTTGAAGGCCTACAGATAACAACTTTTTCTGTTCTCGAAGAAGAAAGCAAATTACAGGAGATGCATCATCATCAGTTGCAATAAAAACCTGAATCAGCATGTAAAACAAGGAGGTTCAACGAATGTACAAATAAAATAATTACCATCATTAAATAATCTATTTGATAAAAGGCACCTCAGAAGCTGCTCTCTCAGCACCCTTCCCCTGCCATATTCTACGAAAGGAGAATCGTTTGGCTAATAAACCAGCAGGAACTGCATGAGTTAAATGAGAATTCATCCCTTCAGAGATGGGGCTAATGATTTTAGCAACCCATACTGAATGTTGCATCTTCCCTGAAATATGAAGTGGCATGGTCATACCACCTAGGAGAGTGAAAAGGAAAGATCATGTAATCACCAAGTGGAAGAAAAATGAAAAACCTCTATTATATGTTGCCATCAGAGGAATCTGGTCACTAGTCCAGATAGTTCTTTCATCAAAATCCTTCATTGTGCTCATTTTCCCTCTTTCTTCAAAGTAAGTTGGCTAAAAGAAACCATCAATTAACAAACAGCTTTAGCATAAGACACATATGCAGTAGTTATACACATGACATGATTCCTACACCCAACCCACAAGAGTGGAATTTTAAAGAGAAAATTTGAAAAACTACTTATTCAATTGATGATAACCTACTAAAATCACAAAATTGTAACCACTTAAAGTTGATAGCAAAAAACCTGATTACCCATTAATCAAAGTGATGCACATAGCTATGGAATTACCTCCGGATCTTCCAACAGATCCTTCAATATTAGGTGTGAGGATGCTGTAATAGTATCTCCTTTTATAATACGTTCACTGGAACCTAAAAACCTTATATTGTGATAATGTCTACTTTCATTCCTAGCACAGGATACATCAGATGCACTAGAAAAAGAGCTTGAGGACAAGAAGGGAGTTTGTGTGATTCTTTCAGCTGCAGGCTGGAGCAGTAAGCCAAATGGAAGGGGCCACATTGAGTTGATGACGCAAGGTAGTAGCACTGATACCACTTCACCTGTTGAATAAGCAAATGGATAAATATAGTAATAAGAAGAGTGGAAGAAGGAAAGGAGAAAGCAATTTTGAGTACAAAAGGAAAATATTTGAGCTAAAAGCAATAGGGTTTAAAAGGACCAAACTCTTGTAAAATTAATATTCAAGTTGCATTGTTAACCATATAGTAAATTGCAAAATCAAGACCTCAATCCACTTACCAGATATGGTGTATATTGTTAAAGTGTCAGTTTGTAATATACAAAGTTGGGCTTCAGAAGCATCACCAAGACGACACCAACATACCTATCACATGTATAAAAATGCCAGTCAAAGGAAATGGAATCTTCTAAGCATGAAGATGATGTTGCAAGTGTTTAGTGACGCAAATGAGAACTACATATATGCTTCTCCAAAATGCTTCTATACATGAAAATTTCCAAAAGCATTGCAAGTTCTGTAAGGAAGAAATACCTTGATAACAGGAGAGGACAAGGAAAATCGCTTGAACACTTGTGAACCTGTAGACCATATGATCCTGTTCTCCATTAACAGGGAAGTGTGAGAACTTAGTACAAGTGGCCACATTGGCATAGGTAAAGAAAAACATATATAAAAACCACTAGCACAAGGAAAATCGCTTGAACACTTGTGAACCTGTAGACCATATGATCCTGTTCTCCATTAACAGAGAAGTGTGAGAACTTAGGACAAGCAGCCACATTGACATAGGTAAAGAAAACATATATAAAAACCACTTTTAAAGTTCATGGACTAACTGCCTCACCTAGCAAGTTTAACAATTACATGATCATGTTCGCCAACTGACAAACAATTGTACGAAAGAGTAACATACTCAAAATGAATAAGAAATACTGCAAAAAAATAATAATAAGTCACCAGCAAGGCATATATAAGTTTCAACAAACCAAACAGCCTAAATCGGAATCGTTGCATATTTGCACCAATTTATAGCATCAAATAGCCTGCACTACATGAATCAACTCTATTAGACATTTAGCTGCAAAAGAAACTGACTTTGTCACTGCACTTATAATATTCACGTTTATAAGTAAAATGACAGGTACTAATGAAATGTACCTGTTTCCCCTAATAAAGAGCTCGTGATCAGTGTGATCGCTTAGTGCGGGAACAGAAGAACCACCTTCGTCGATTTCACTTCTGTCTCGGATAGTTACTGAGTCGAAGAGGAAGTAATCGTACTTATCAGGGGCATCATCGGGAGACTTGCCGTCCAGGGATTCGGCTATCAAGCCAAATGGCTTAAACTCGCCAAGTACGTTGACTTCGCGGACGCCAACGGACATTTTCCCTTCTTTGGACCTCACTAGAAAATTGGAAGAGAAATGAGGTAGTACTGAAGTACTCGCTCCCGCTCTTTTTGCTGTTCTGTCTTCAAAAGGGTCACTTATATTAGGTCTTCTGTGTTGGCATTTTGGAGTAACGCGATCCCACTCGGAACAAGTACTACGCGTCTACGCCATTCGGGATAAGCAGTCTCCTACAAGGTAAAACAATTATTAAAAATATACCATAAGCCATATATTTTAAATTAAAAAATTCACTCAATTTCTTAATATTATGTTGAATTATTAAAATAATCTAAATTAATTTTTAATTCATTTCAAACATAACTCAAAATTTGTGAACAATGATTAAAACTAATTTCATTCTATTTTCTAACAACTTCAGAACCTAAATTGATTATTTAACTAATTTTTAATATATGTAACTTAAAAAAAGATTGGAGGTTTTCTTTTATTCTACTTTTTTTAATTAACTGTTAGACCCCAAACTTTTCATGAAAGCTAGAACTGTTAAATGAAAAATTGTTAGCAATTATTCATGTGTAAAGAAAAGGAGAATTCTTGAATTTGAAATGGAGTAGAAAAGATGGTTTGATACAAGATGAGTTATATGTAAAATGTTGGAAGTTAAAAGCTGGAAAATGTAGTTGAAACATATTCATTGAGTATACTTCGGGGTTTTTGCCATAACTTTTTGTTCTAGTTGTCCAATTGATATGATTCTTAATTTGGATTAAACTAGAGAAATAAGGCTACAACTTGTCCGATGAATTCGAGTTTTAATTCAGTCTTTAAGAGTATCAATTTTCATATGGAAGTCAAGCGTAGGATATAATGTTTTAGTATAAGAACAATCTGAAAATGTTTGGGGTATAACTTTTGAACTATGGAACCAAATTGAATGATTTGATGTCAATAGAAAATTAAGACAATGAGAAACATTTTTCTAGAAGGAAGTGCTATCAAATTCCTTCAATTGCATGATTAGAAAAGGTCTTGATTTTTAAAAGGAGTTAAGCATGATTTGAATAACTGTGAAGTTTTGCTAGATTAATTATTTTATTTGGAGTTAATTATTATGTTGACGTTGTTAGGATTTTAAAGTGTGGTTTAGTTGAATTAAGTAGCAAGAGTATGTATGAACGAGGGTTTTTTGGGAAGATCATTAAACTATTTAAGTTATAAGGCTTATATGTAAGGGTAAAGTGGTCATTGCTCACTCATTAATGGCAAAATTGTAATAAGACATGTGGGTTGGCTTTTAAGGAAGAAGCATGAACGAAATTGAGAAGAAAAAACAAAGAAAAGAGAGAAGAAAGGAGAGAGTTTGGTAGAGAATAGAGGAAAGAAAGAAGAAAGAAAGAAAAAGCTAGGTCTTCATTTTTCTAAGCTTTTAAGAGGGATTTTGAAGTTTATTCAAGAAGGAAAAAGGAAGAGGATGATGAGAGCTTCCATTCAAGCCAAGAGACTCTTCATTTGGTGAAGGATCAAGGTAAGAATATGCTTGATTTATTGGATTTTTAGAAAGATTTTGGTTCATGAAGCTTAAGAAATGTATGAGTTTAAGCTTTCTAAGATCAATTTTAGTGATTATGTATTGTGGGTTTCTCTATTAGAATGTCGATTTGATTTGGTAAAAAATCAAGAGAGGCAAGAGGAGTAAGAGTAGAGGCTTTTGAACAAGGTTTCAAGCAAGGAAATCAAGGAAGGTTTCATGTTTATAATTGGATAATGAGCCATTATTTTTTCTTTCTAGTCAAGAAGATAAAATGATTTCTAAATTGCTTTATAATTATGACATTTGTTGCTTTTGAATGGTTTACGAAATTGCTATATGTTTTGGTGTATGAAATTTTGATGATGAATTGTGAATTGTTACATGAAAGGGGTTTTTTGAAAAATTGCATGTTCATGAAAAACAAGTTTCCAAAATTTTGCCTTTTGGGCAATCTGTTTTCAAGTCATGAATTTCATGATGTGTGGGTTTGTGGTAGTCTCTCAAGAACCGTCACGTGCATGTTGACCTAAGAATAGGCTTCTTTCGCCTGCCCTCTAGTGGCACGGAGCTCCTTCGAGGATTCCCTCAAGTTTACGGCCACACAAGACCATTAAATGGGAATGTGTAGTGCGTCATAAATATGGACCTACCCAAACCATTTCTGATGTGTTTATGTGTTTATGATTTGTGACAAGTTTTGATGAATTCATGATTTAAGATGTTTATGAATTGTCTAATAAGTGGTGAGTTTGGGAAATATGTGTTACATGGATTTCAAAGTGAGTTTTACAATGGAAATAAATATTTCAATAGTTTTTACTTGTTTCTCGGTTATAAATTTGTTATCCACGAGCGTTAAGTCACCCCCTTTCATTCCCATCTCCAGGTGATGAGAAGGAGATCGGGTGAAAGAAAGTCAAGGCATTCATTTGATTATGCATATTTTGTATTTTAAGTTGGATTGATGTAAAAATAATACTTTAGACATATGTTGAAAATTATGGGATTTTGTATCTTTTGTTGTACTTTGGATTTTAAGATTGATGATGTAATAGGGCTTGGAATGCCATTAAAGTTTGTAAACATTTATTGTATGATGTTAATGACATATGAATTGTGTATGGATGAGATGAGTTGAGTTGGAATTAAATGTATTGGAAGAAGTTTTCCGTTTGAGTTGATGAAGTTTGAACATGAATTGTTGTTTATATACATATATATGTGTGTGTGAGATATTATAGAAAAGTATGATAGGATTTTTGGTAAATGATGAGATGTTATTGAGTATGCGGAGGCCTATGAATTAAGGTGGAGTGTTGGATGAAATTCCAATTGGTGGTTGAATGGTTATGCTCATGATATTCCAAGTTTGTAGAGTGAAAAATTTCAAGTATTATGGATTAAGCAAGAGTTGTTTTGTAAAACTCTTTGTTTGAGGGTATTGAAATATGAATGATGAAAATTAGTTGGAAGTATTGTATTAAAGAGTATGATGAAAAAAATAAAATAAATTGAGAGTCTTATGATTTCCGCAAGAAAATGAAGCGATGATATTTATGGTTGTCTGGAGAGTTAGGTTCTTGAACCAAGCGGGATCTAACATTTGTGTTATCAGAGAAAGAAGATGATTCAATGATGATTAAAGAGATTTCAAGGAACCATGCTCAAGCATAATGATATTTGCAAGAGGTTGGGTTCCAAAATTGGTGCCCAACAAAACAAAACACTAAAAGATATGGTAAGGAGTATGATTAGTCATTCTACTTTATTAGAATCTCTTTACGGAGAAGCATTAAAGACTACAACTTACATACTCAATAGGGTTCCAACTAAAGCAACCACCAAAACCCCTTATGAGTTTTGGACGGGCAAAAGGCCCTGTTTGAAACACTTGCACATATGGGGTTGTTTAGTTGAGGCAAGACCAAATAGGTCAAATGAAAAGAAACTAGATTCCAAAATTGTTAGTTGCTATTTTATTAGATGCTCTGAAAGGTCTTGGGGTTTTAAGTTTTATGATCCCACTGCAAAGTCAATTTTTTAGATAGGAAATGCCTAATTCTTTGAGGATGTCGAGTTTGGGAGGAGAGATAAATGAGAGACATTGTCTTTGAAGAAAAATATGTTAATATTCTCCTAGTTTTTGCTAACAATGATATGGGTTTTTTTTGGTGTTGTCGAAGTAACAAATATAGAACAACGACATAATGTTGATGAACTCCGTATTCAGATTACAGAAATTATTCAAGGAGAACAAATTCACCAATCTTAAGAACTAGTGTCATTAAGGACATCTAATAGAGAAAGGAGAAGTGTGATTCTAGATGATTACATCATATTTCTCCAAGAACATGAGGTTGACATTAGTGTTATGGAAGATGATCCAGTTAACTTCCATTAGGCTCAAAGTTCTAACTCTTAAAAGTAGATTGATGCCATGAATGAGGAGATAAAGTCCATAAAGACAATAACACTTGGGATTTTATCTCATTGCCTGAAGGTTCGAAACCTATTGGTTACAAATGGATATTCAAAACTAAGAGGGATTCGAAGGGCAATGTAGAGGGATATAAGGCTTATCTAGTTGCAAAGGGCTTTACACATAAATAAGGCATTGATTTAATCAAACTTTCTCTCTGGTTTCATCGAAACACTCTTGTAGAACTATAATGGAACTTGTAGCACATTTCAACCTTGAGTTACATCAGATGGATATAAAGACTACATTTCTCAATGGTGAAATTGATGAGACAATTTATATGGTGGAACCAGAAAACTTTGTGCCAGGAGACTTAAATCAGATGGTTTGCAAATTGAAGAAATCCATCTATAGGCTCAAGCAAGCTTCCCATAAACGGTATTACAATTTTCATCAAGTTGCTCTTTCGTTTGGTTTTGAAATGAATGCAATTGATGATTGTACATACCTTAAGTTTAGTGGGAGCAAGTATATTTTTCTAGTTTTATATGTCAATGACATAGTACTTGCCAACAATGATATAGGCTTATTACATGAAACCAGGAGCTTTCTGATAAAGAAATTTGAAATGAAAGATCTTGTGATGCATCTTTTGTATTCGGGATACAAATACACTAAGATCGCTTTCGGGTTATCTTTGGGTTATCACAAAAGAGCTATATTGAGAAAGTTCTTAAGAGGTTTGACATGAAGGATTATAAACTAGATGACACCCCTATTGCTAAAGGAGACAAGTTTTATCTCAACCAATGCCCTAAGAATGAGTGTGAAACTAACGAGATGCAAAAGATTCCTTATGCTTCAACAGTAGGGAACCTAATGCATGCTTAAGTATATATGTGTCCAAATATTGTGTATATTGTTGGAATGATGGGCAAATACTTAAGCAATCCTAGAATGGATTATTAGAGATTAGCTAAATGAGTTATGTAGTACTTACAGAGAAAAAAAGATTACATGCTCACATATAGGAAGTTGGATAAGCTAAAGATCATTGGGCATACTGATTCTGATTTCACTGGATGCCAAGATAGTTGGAGATCCACATCGGGCTATATTTAGTTGCTAGCTGGAGGAGATATTTCCAGGAAAAGTTTTAAGTAGACACTCATAGCTTCTTCCACAATAGCAACGGAGGTCATAACATGTTATGAGGCATCCAATCATGGAATGTTGATATATGCTTAATTGTTGATAAATTTAATCTATGACACCTAGTGATGAATGCTTTAAAATGCTTAAGACATTCACTTTTGCTCATATTTGGTTTTAGGTACAATTTAGAAGCATAAGAGCTAAAATGAGTTGAAAGCAGATTCTTTGAGTCATCTTCTTGAGATTCACACTCAATTGTCTTCATGGAGCAAGAAGAAGAAGGATTATAGTGAAGAGGAGACAAGAAAATGTAATAAACGAAGTGTTTATAGTGCAGTGCATGCTCATGACTATACCTATCAAGTCATGGCCATGAGCATTGTAAGTCACGACCATAACATAAGTTGTCACGGGCATGACTCACATACACAACTATGAATCTTGTTGTCATGGTCGTGACTCACTTGCATGGGCATGATTGAAGTTGTCATACCTATGACTCAACATGCATGGGCTTGACTTTTGTGACCTGGCATCAAAACCTAATTTTTCACTATAAATATAACATGATGATGACAAAAAGAGTATGAATCGTTTTTGAGGTTTCAGGAGAAGAATAAAGGATAGAGCTCGATTCTGTTGGAGACCTGATAGGACTGAATTTTCTTATACATTTATATGTGATTTCAATCCTATTTTTATAGATAAAATGCTCAATTTGTGTTCAATTTATGTTGACTGCTAGGTTGGATTTGTTGATATATTTTTTAGACAAAAAAATTCTAAACCAAAATTGAAGCATAATTATTTATTTAGATAAAGGCAAAAATGAAAAAAAAGTTTGAAAATGATTTTTGCGGTGACATGCGTTTATTAACGCATGCCTAACACTGTACACAATTGAGAGTTTTATTTGAAAAATCAACTTTTGGGCATGAAGGGATTAAAGAGGTTTAATTGTCACATGAGGCATCAATGAAGCATGAGACTCCACAGGAAGCACAACATTTAATTGGTCACGTTGAAGTATAGATTAGCAGCATACTTTTAATTGTCTTTGGAATCTACAGGAGAAGACGATAGTGTGGAGCAACAGAGAAACAAGCAACAGGTGGCAAATTAAAGGGGAAATTGCACGCACAGTGGACACGTGAGAGATGCTCCAGGCAGCAGCAGCAATGGACATCATCTTGAGGCACAAATAAGGGCAGCAAAAACAAAATTTAAATTGCATAAATTAATGCAATTGGAAGAGAGAGCAGCGACAACGTGGCATCAACTTAAGGGAGGCAACGGAGACGCAATAAAAAGGAATGCAAGAAAATCATATGAGGAGCAGCTCACGTGATTACATGCTACGGATAGAGACATTTCAGTTGGGGAATAAATCAATTAAGAGAAAAAAAAAACGCTGGACATGTGAGAGAGGAGCCAAGGGTTTTAGTGAGGGTTTAAATTGAAATGTCAAGAGAGTATAGAGGGTGCCGACACATGTAGGAGAGAGGGGTTTTAATGTTGGGTTTTGAGAGGGTCTTGTGGCTTTGGCTGAGGAGCGTGGCGTAGAATGGAGAGCTTAATTTATCTTGTCATCGTACAGGAAAGAGCGCCGATATATGTGATTATTTTGCTTGTTTTATAGGAACATGAAAGGAGAAAAGTCAAGAGAGCATAGGAAAAAAACGCCGGCAGCTGTTGTGCTTTTGATGGTCTTATAGGAACAGTGCACAGAGGGTTTTAAGTGGTTTTAATATTATTTGCCTAAGGGAGATAGACAGTGTCGGCGCAAGTAGGAGGTCTTTAAGTGATTTTTAAATCATTTTGTCCTATATATATAGGAGGTCAGCGAATGAAGAGAACGCATGAGATGGTTTTGGTGTTGAGTTTTTAATTTGTCTTGTAACTTGCAGCTACAGTGTCGGCAGGAGACTAAAGGAAGAACCAAAGCAGTTGACGCTGGAGTATAAAGTGGCTAGAGACTTGCACAGGAAACAAGGGAGGATAAGCACAGAAACAGATGGTAAGAGAATAAATCAAGCGAGGCATAAAAGAACTTAAAGCAAGAGCAGCACAGTGAGTCGCCGAACCGAACAAATAAATCAAGCGAGGCATAAAAAAACTTAAAGCAAGAGCAGCACAGTGAGTCGCCGAACCGAACAAAACATTTCGTGCAATTTTTTTATGTGTCTTATGGTGAACAGTAAAATGACCCACTCTTGGAGCGTACAAATGAAGATGATCAGCTAATTTTTTGACACTGGTTCAATGGAGATATCGACGTCAAGTCACGGTTAAGCTAATTTTGTCATTTTAAAGTTGCAATTTATTTTTGGACTATTGTGTTGTTGATATCAATTTTGATGGTTTGGAATTAATGATCTTGATATATTATTTTGATCGTTTTATTTCGAACCTATTGCTAAAATATTAA